>CAJQZJ010000309.1:4713099-4744440 GCA_907164525.1 Lophiomys imhausi | reverse complement strand
TCTGATGATTAAGGATGTTGAGCATTTCTTCAAGTGTCTCTCAGCCATTAGGGATTCCTCCTTTGTGAATTCTCTATTTAGCTCTGTCCCCCATTTTTTGGTTGGATTATTTGGTTTCTTGGCATTTAATTTCTTGAGTTCTTTGTAGATTTTGGATATTAGCCCTCTGTCAGATGTGGGGTTGGAGAAGATTTTCTCCCAGTCTGTAGGCTGCCGTTTTGTTCGAATGACAGTGTCCTTTGCCTTACAGAAGCTTTTCAGTTTCATGAGATCCCATTTATTGATTGTTGGTCTCAAGTCCTGAGCTGTTGGTTTTCTGTTCAGGAAGTTGTCACCTGTGCCAATTAGTTCGAGGGTTTCTCCCACTTTATCTCTTAGTAGATTTAGTGTGACCGGCCTTATGTTAAGGTCTTTGATCCACTTGGACTTAAGTTTTGTACAAGGTGCTAAGTATGGGTCTAACTTCATTCTTTTACAAATGGACATCCAGTTGGACCAGCACCATTTGTTGAAGATGCTGTCCTTCTTCCATTGTGCCGTTTTGGCTTCTTTGTCAAAAATTAGATGGCCATAAGTGTGTGGGTCTATTTCTGGATCTTCAATTCGATTCCAATTATCTACTGGTCTGTTTCTATACCAATACCATGATGTTTTTACAACTATTGCTCTGTAGCACAGCTTGAAATCTGGGATGGTGATACCTCCAGATGTTTTTTTATTGTACAGGATTGATTTAGCTATTCTGGGCTTTTTGTTGTTCCATATGAAATTGAGACTAGCTCTTTCCAAGTCTATAAAAAATTGTGTTGATACTTTGACAGGAATTGCATTGAATCTATATATTGCTTTTGGTAGGATGGCCATTTTTATTATGTTGATCCTACCTATCCATGAGCATGGGAGGTCTGTCCATCTTGTAAAGGCCTCTTCCATTTCTTTCTTCAGTGGCTTGAAGTTCTTGTTGTACAGGTCCTTTACTTGCTTGGTTAGAGTTACCCCCAGGTATTTTATGTTGTTTGTGGCTATTGTGAAGGGGGTTGTTTCCCTTATTTCTTTCTCAGCCCATTTGTTTGTTGTATAAAGAAGGGCTTCTGATTTTTTTTGAATTAATTTTGTTCCCAGCCACTTTGCTGAAGTTGTTTATCAGCTGTAAGAGTTCTCTGGTGGAATTTTTGGGGTCAATTATGTATACTATCATATCATCTGCAAATAGGGATAATTTGACTTCTTCGTTTCCGATATTTATCTCCTTGATTTCCTTTAGTTGTCTTATTGCTCTAGCAAGAACTTCAAGTACTATATTGAAGAGATATGGTGAAAGTGGACATCCTTGTCTTGTCCCTGAGTTTAGAGGAAATGCTTCAAGTTTCTCACCATTTATTTTGATGTTGGCCACTGGCCTGTTGTATATTGCCTTTATTATTTCTAGGTACGGCCCTTGTATGCCCGTTCTCTCCAGAACTTTTAGCATGAAGGGGTGTTGAATTTTGTCAAATGCTTTTTCTGCATCTAGAGAGATTATCATGTGGTTTTTTTCTTTCATCTTGTTTATATGGTGAATGACGTTGATAGATTTTCATATGTTGAACCATCCCTGCATCCCTGGGATGAAGCCTACTTGATCATGGTGTATGATACTTTTGATGTGTTCTTGGATTCTGTTTGCTAATATTTTATTAAGTATTTTTTGCATCTATGTTCATGAGGGAGATTGGTCTGAAGTTCTCTTTCTTTGTTGGGTCTTCGTGTGGTTTAGGAATCAGGGTTATTGTGGCCTCGTAGAATGAGTTTGGCAATGTTCTTTCAGATTCTATTTGGTGAAAGTGTTTGAAAAGTATTGGTGTTAGCTCCTCTTTGAAGGTCCGGTAGAATTCCGTGCTAAAGCCATCTGGCCCTGGGCTTTTTTTGGTTGGGAGATTTTTAATGACTGTTTCTATTTCCTTAGGAGTTATAGGGCTGTTTAATCTGTTTATCTGGTCTTGATTTAGCTTAGTAGGTGGAATCTATCAAGAAAATTGTCCATTTCACTTAAGTTTTCAAATTTGGTGGAGTATAGATTTTTAAAGTAGGATCCAAATATTCTCTGGATTTCCTCAATGTCTGTTGTTATTTCACCCTTTTCATTTCTGATTTTGTTGATTTGTGTTTTCTCCCTCTGTCTTTTAGTTAATTTGGCTAAGGGTCTGTCTATTTTGTTGATTTTCTCGAAGAACCAACTCTTGGTTTCATTGATTCTTTGTATAGTTCTTTTTGTTTCTAAGTTGTTGATTTCAGCCCTAAGTTTGATGATCTCCTGCCTTCTGCTCCTCTTGGGAGTGTTTGCTTCTTTTTTTTCCAATTCACCCAGTTTAGCTGTTAATTCACTAATATGAGCTGTCACAATTTAATTTTTGAAGGCACTTAATGCTATGAACTTTCCTCATAGCACAGCTTTCATTGTGTCCCATAGGTTTGGGTATGTTGTGTCTTCATTATCGTTGGATTTTAAGAAATCTTTGATTTCCTTCTTTATTTCTTCCCTGACCCAGTGGTCCTCTAGGAAAGAGTTGTTCAATTTCCATGTGAGTGTAGACTTTCTGTTGATTCTTTTGCTATTGAAGTCCAGCTTTATTCCATGGTGGTCTGATAAGATACAAGGGGTTATTTCAATTTTCTTGTATCTGTTGAGGCTATCTTTGTGTCCAACTATATGGTCGATTTTGGAAAAGGTTCCGTGAGGTGCTGAGAAGAAGGTGTATTCTTTTGTGTTTGGGTGAAACGTTCTGTAGATATCTGTTAGGTCCATTTGGTTCATGATCTCTGTTAGACTCATTATTTCTCTGTTTGACTTCTGTCTTGATTATCTGTCCATAGTTGTGAGTGGGGTGTTGAAGTCTCCCACTATTAAAGTGTTTGGATCGATGTGCGATTTAAGTTTTAGAAGCGTTTCTTTTATAAATGTAGGTGCCTTTGTATTTGGGGCATAGATGTTCAATATTGAGATGTCCTCTTGGTGTATATTTCCTTTCATGAGTATGTAATGCCCTTCTCTGTCTTTTTTTATTAACTTCAATTGGAAGTCTATTTTGTTTGATATTAGGGTGGCTACTCCAGCTTGTTTCCTGGGTCCATTTGCTTGGAAGACCTTTTCCCAGCCCTTTACTCTGAGGTAGTATTTATCTTCAATAGTGAGATGTGTTTCTTGTATTCAGCAAAAAGTTGGGTCTTGTTTAGTCTGTGTCTTTTTATTGGCGAGTTGAGTCCATTGATGTTGATGGATATTAGTGACCAGGGGTTGTTATTTCCCATTATTTTGGTATAGCTGGCTGTCTTGTGTTTCTCTTTTGTTTAGTTGCTGTGGAGGTTTCTATTTCCTCTGTTTTCTTGGGTGTAGTTATCTTCTCTGTGTTGGAATTTTCCTTCTAGGATCTTCTGTAGGGCTGGGTTTGTGAGGAGATATTGTTTGAATTTGATTTTGTCATGGAATATCTTGTTTTCTCCTTCTATGTTGATAGAGAGTTTTGCTGGGTATAGTAGTCTGGCTGGGCACCTCTGTTCTCTCAGGGCTTGTAGGACATCTGTCCAGGCCCTTCTAGCTTTTAAAGTTTCTGAGGAGAAGTCAGGTGTGATTCTGGTGGGTCTGCCATTGTATGTGACTTGGCCTTTTTCTCTTACAGCTTTTAATATCCTTCTTTGTTCTCTACATTTGGGGTTTCTATTATTATGTGGCAAGAGGAGTTTCTTTTCTGATCTAATCTGTTTGGTGTTCTGTAAGCCTCTTGGATTTTTAGTGGCATCTCTTTCTTCAGGTTTGGGAAGTTTTCTTCTATGATTTTGTTGAAGATATTTCGTGGACCATGGAGTCGGGAGTCTTCTCTTTCCTCTATGCCTATAATTCTTAGGTTCCGTCTTTTCATTGAGTCCTTGATTTCTTGGATGTTGTGGGTGAAAGATTTTTTAGCCTTTTCATTTTCTTTGGATGTTGTACTGATTTCTTCCATCGAATCTTCCATGCCTGAGATCCTGTCTTCCATCTCTTGCATCCTATTTTTCATACTCACATCCGTAGTTCCTGTTTTCTTCTCTTGATTCTCCATTTCCTCTTTTAACTCTGACTGTGCTTTCTTTATTGTTTCCATTTCTATTTTCATGTCTTGAATGGTAGTGTTCGTTTTGTACATTTCCTTCTCCAGTTTGCTTGTTTTTGTCTGGAGATCTTTCATTGCTTTATCCTTTTCCTGTTCAAGTTGGGTCACCTTGGCTTGGAGCTCTGTAATGATGTTATTCGTTGTTTTGACTTGTAGAATTGTGGCTTCTTTGAATTCCTTCATAGTTTTAAGTTCTTCTTGAAGGGACTTTATCACCTTCCATAATGTAGAATTGTCATCGTTTTCATGTGTTTCAGTTGTGGTGAGGTGGTTTGGGCTGGACAGAATAGCGTTGCTTTCTTTTGTTGGAGACATTTCGCTCTGTTTTTTTTTTGTCTCTGGCCTCTGGCCATGAGGAATTTTTTTTTTTTTTGCTGTCTTCTGGACTTGGGTCCAAAGGGAGCACTGTGGTGTAGGAGTTGCCTTACTCCACCCCTATAAGGAGAGTCATTCAGTCCCGCCTCCCAGGTGAGGACCTAATTAATTCAGGTGGCGGAGCTGTGCACAAGTAAGCTCTGATTCCCTGCAGGAAGGGCCCTTGCTAGTACAAATGTTCGATATAGGACAGTTTCAAATATGTCACAGTTTGCCCCGGGTTGGTTCCTGTAGGGGGTAAATCTGCAATTCAGCTCCAATAGCCTTGCTGCTTCCGAGGCTTGGAAGCTGGCCTGTGATGTCACAGACTGGGATCTGAAGGCGCTTTGCAGTGGAGCTACTTCACTTTCAATGGTTGCAACCTTTCTCAGATAATTGGATCTTCTGTGTGAGACCTGGGAGTGCCCAGCAGGGTGGGGATTATCTCTGCGTGGCTTCTGAATCTGCTGGCTGGGTATTAGGTTGGAACTTACTGGGTATTTCTCCTTTTGGGGGGATGGGTTATCCTGATTCCCGGGTCCAGAGGCTTCCTAGCTTGTCCGAGAGTTGGAAGGGGTGTCCTGCCCAGGCTTCTTCCGTGGTCCCTGTGTAGCTGGGTGAGATTTAGAAGGGGTCGTGCCCTTTGTACAGCGTCCTGCAACACTTGCCGCCTTGTAACTGTTGACCCGGAAATCAAAATACGTCCGCGCCGACCACCGCCGTCTTGGATCCCTTCCCCTATTCAGTCATTATAGAGCTACATGTATATATGTTTTAAAGGCTGATGATTTAACACTTGTCAATCAGTTGATGGGTTCTTCCCTGGAGAAGATTACTTCTCCAGCTGCTAGCTTTCCTTAGTTGCCTATAATTCTTCTTGTAGGGTTGAAGCCTTGTGGGCTTTTCTACATCCAGTTTGGCATGTTCCGTGGTGATCATGTTGTGAGCCCGTCTGGTCATAGCATTTGCAGTGAGGTAGGAGCCTGCACCCCGTGCAAGCCCGGCTAGGCAGGTAGTGGTAGTGAGGCGGGAGTGTGAGCTGGCACTCTGGGTGCTCAGAGACAAGCCCCAACTGCCTGGGTCCCAGGCAGATCCAGTGCCAAGTTCTCCCTTCCCAAGCCCAAAACAAACAGCCAAGAAGCAGACAGTTATGGTAGAGGAATGGTGAAAGAGAGTTTATTTTGTGAATCAGGGATATTATAAACCTTTGTGCAATGGAAGGGGTTTTGAAGATGGGTGTGTTTGATTCGATGGGGCTAAGAGTGTGAAAGATATTTCATTAGCATGTAGTAGCACTGTCCTGTCAGAAGAAAGGAACACAGCACCCAATTATCCCACAGGCACCAGGGATCAGGAAGAAGTTCAGGTAAGATTAGAGGCATGAACAAATGTCATTGGGTAAAAGCCAATACACCAAGAAATTTCATTAGTATGGCAAAGTACCTCCAGGAATCGCCAGGTATTCACTGGGCTGGTTTCTTATCAGGAAAGAGTTGGGCCTGTAACTTTTCCTGAGGGTTATGTGACACTCCTTAGAGGATCTGGAGTTTTCCTAGATCAGGCAGAGGCAGGACCCCACAGAAAAAAGGGAGTCCATCATTTTGCATTGACGTCAGGGGCTTTCTGGTAATGCCAGACTTCAACCTTAATAGCAGAAATTCTCCACACTGTACTTTTAAAGCTTTGATTCAAGCCTGGTATTTTTGTTAATGTCGGTAATCCCAGCACAATGTAGACTGAGATGGGAGGATTGCTTCATAGCAAACTACAGCGAAGTTACACACACACACACACACACACACAGACACACACACAGGCATGCACGCGCACACACTCACCACCACCACCAACAAACAAGCCAACAAATAAACTCTTTAAAATTCTCAAGATTATGATTTTTTTATAAAAAGGTTTTATTTTATTAAAAAAAAGTATTTACAGAAGTAAAGTTTGCAATATCGACTTCATTATAGAACTACCTATGGAGCCTTAAAGTCGGTCACTGTCCTGGAATCAGCACGGACACATTCTGTTCACTTGGGCTAAGTATAGGGATTTTAAAAACTGCCTGGTGACTTTAGAGCAAAGCTAAGGTCAGAGAACCACTACCTTAGAAGATACAGTAGGCTGGAATACGACTGCCCTATGCTAAAATGACAGATTAGAAGGAGCTAAACTCATAGTAACAGAGAAAACTGCATGGGAGAATTTTGGTTGGTTGAGTTTACTATTAGCTGTTTCACAATGATAACTACAATAAAACTAGTGTCTCAGGACCTAGCCACATGCCTCCACCATGTGGATAAAGTGCGACATACCAAGGTGGTTGATTACTTTTTTCTTTGTGATCCTGGTTCTTTTAATAGTTGAATGCTAATAGAAATATCTTAAAAAGCCAAAAATACTATGTTCATTGAAGGAAAAAAATGTATTGCCTCTTCAAAGTATTTAGAGCTCAAATAATTTGTTAAGATCTCAAATAATGGTATATCTGTATAATTTCTTTATAACAATTCTTAGGATACATTTATGAAAGGAGTATTTATTTACATTTATTACATTTAAATGTATCAGGTAGTGAAATGGTTATGATTTTTTAATCAAATAATGTTTGAATTCTTTGAGAATTTCATATAATGTGTTTAACCATGTTTGCTACCTTCAAACCTTCCAGGTACACCCCAACATCCCTACCCACCCAACATTGTTTTCCATTAGAACAAAATTGAGCAACTTCAGGTCCACTTTGTGTTGCCCAAATATGAGATGTGTCCTTGAGAGTTGTTGCCCTGTTCTGGATCACAACCTTAGAGAAACCAGACTGGCTGTCTTCTCTCAGTGGTCACATGCCAACATCTCCTCAGCTAGACTGCCTCCCCTTACTACCTCCATGCTGGGATTTTGTCAGTCTTGATTTTTTTCACACGATTTTTTTCACACAACTGATGTGATTTAATATATGCTTCTGTTCTGTGGTGTTTGGAAAACAGTTTCCTTATATTCATTCATTACTTCTGGCTCTTATAATCTTTCGATACACTTTCTTCAATGGTTCCTCCTTGTGGGAAGGGGTAAATATAGACATCCCATTAAGAACTAGCACTTTTATTCTTTTTTTATTTAATTAAGTTATTTATTTATTTTATATTCTGATCATAGTCCCTTCTCTCCTTTCCTCTGGGTACTGCTCTCCCACCCCCTACTCCCTATCCCCCTCCTCCTCAGAAAAGAGGAGCTCCCCCTCCCACCATCCCAACCCAACACATCTATTTACATTGGGACTGAGTGCATTCTCTTCCACTGAGGCCATGCACCACAGCCCCATTAGGAAGAAGTAGTCAAAAAGTAAGCATCAGAGTCCAAGTCAGAAACGGCCCTGTTCCACTTGCTAGGTTCCCACATGATGACCAAGCTGCCTATTGGTTACATATGTGTAGGGGGCTTAGGTCCAGATCACTCATGCTCTTTGGTTGGTGCTTCATTTGTAAGTGCATGTGTTAATTGTCATTCACTAATATCAAGCTTCTCTGAGAATTGAAAAATAAGAAAATGAGAGCTGAAAGATGGAGTAATACAGGGTTTACCTGTAGAAAAACAATTATTAAATAAATATAAACAGGAAATTGGTACAGCAGCAGTTTATCCTTAACTAGCTAGTTACCCAAATAACAGCACAAGAAGACTGAGATATATTTAATCGTCCTTGAGCACTAGAGCTGGGTAGAAACCAACCCAGTAAGCTATTTTGTTATTTCCCAGCCTTGTACTCCAATATTACTTGCTATAGATTCTTTTTTTTTGTTTGAATTTTTATTTTATTATTATTTTTTAATATTTATTTATTACTTCAGGTTACATCTCCATCACAGTGTCCTCTTTCCACCCCCCCCCCAATCCTGCCCTCCCACCCTCTACTCCCTATTCCTTCATCCAGCTCCTCTGGAGTGGAATGTGCCTACACAACAGTCCCCCACCCCAGTTCAGCAGTCATATGAGGGCCAAGAGCCTCCTCATACACTGGGGACCTACAAGGCAGTACCACTAGGACAAAATGTCTCATTGACAGGGAAAAAAGTCTATGTCCATGTTCCCTTTGGTGCGTTGGTTGTAGTATAGATATCCTGTACTATATTGCTAAAATTTGACTATAAGTGAATAGATGCCATGTGCACCCTTCTGAGCCTGGGTTAGCTCATTCAGGATGAGCTTCTCTAGTTCCATCCATTTGGCTGCAAATTGCAGGATTTCATTATTTTTTTCTGATAGCTGAGTAGTATTTCATTGTGTAGATGTACCACAGTTTTTTAATCCATTTTTCAGTTGAGGGACATCTGGGTTGTTTCCAGTTTATAGCTATTGCAAATAAGGCTGCTATGAACATAGATGAGGAAACTTCCTTGTGATGTGGTGAGGAATCATTCGTATGTATACCCAGATGTGGTATGGCTGGGTCCTGAGGCAGAGCTACTCCAAGTTTTCTAAAATATGCCCAGACTGACCTCCATAGTGGTTGCACAAGCCTGCATTCCCACCAGCAATGGAAGAGAGTTCCTCTTTCTCCACACCCTCGCCAGCATGTTTCCTCATTTGAGCTTTTGATCTTAGTCATTCTGACAGGTGTAAGATGGAATACCAGAGTCATCTTGAGTTGCATTTCTCTGATGATTAAGGATGCTGACTATTTCTTAAAGTGTCTCTCAGCCATTAGGTATTCTTCCTTTGTGAATTCTCTGTTTAACTCTGTTCCCCATTTTTTGATTGGATTATTTGGTTTCTTGGCATTTAATTTCTTGAGTTCTTTATAAATTTTGGATATCAGCCCTCTGTCAGATGTGGGGTTAGTGAAGATTTTTTCCCCAATCTTAGGCTGACATTTTTTTCCAATGACTCAGGCTGCTCCTGCTCTATCAGGCTAGCCCTCATGGCTCCATGCTCATTGTCCATTGTAACTGTAAATTTTTATTTAAAACATATATATTTATTAATATTTAACATTCACTACCTATAAAACACCTATAACAATATCTAATACCTATAATCATTTAATAACTAAGAACATTTAATCTATTCCACTTCAATTTTCTTCAAAGGATATTAAAATTCTCTAATGCAGGTCCATTCAGGCATCTTGGTTAAAAGTATAGTTTTGGCAATTATGGCAGAATTATCTTCAGCTTGGTTCAGCTTCCTCCAGGCCTAGTTTTGCAGGTTTGAGTGATCAGTTCCACAGTCTCATCAGACTGGGTGTTCTTAATAGGGTCAGGTTTTAAGGCCTATAATACAACTCCCTGATTTCCTCAATAGGGACTTCCTCACAGTTGCTTTACTCCTTCTGATGTGTACTAAGTCAGTCCAAAATTTCCCAAGGAGCAAACCTAAAGCCTGTTTACACCATTTTAGGTTTTTTTTTTTTTTTTTTGCTTGCTTCTGCTGTCAACTACTGTCAGTCTCTGTATCTGTCAGTCTCTGTGACTTACAGTTCTTTTCTTTGCCTCAGAGGCTCCATCTGCTTTCTTGTGGCCCCAGGGCATATGGCCTACCTGGCTTTATCTCTAGCACATTTGCTCCTGTTTTCTCTATCATGGGGGCATAAAGCCCCCAAGTGTATATAATGCATCATCTCTTGGTCTTCCAAAATGTCCTGTGGACTCTTGAACTCTCTTGAGGAAACTTGTAATTCCCGTGACTGTTGTGGCTCTGTAGCCAGGCCTCCACCAGGCCTCAGTCCAATCTGGGTTCTGCCCATCTCCTAAGGATATTAGCAGCTGAAAACAATGCCAAGCTATACACCTTGTTTTTAGTCCATTTGCTGCCATGTCAAGTGCCCACAGGTGCCAGGCTGATCTTTATGCCCCTGAAGAATCTGTACTAAACTGCCTTATGGTAACTTTCTTCTTCTTCTCCTTCTCCCTCTCTCTCTGAGACCCCAGTTTCAGGAACATCAACCCTGCTTATCTGTCTTCTGCCCAACTATAGACGGTCAGCAACTTTTGTTTAACCAGACAGAGAAGATTGGTGAGCAAAGTTTATACAACATCATTTTGTGTACATGAGAACTGGTTTCTCTGTACTGCAACCAGATCTTGGGGGCCGATATTTAGCATTTGGGACATAGCTGCTCCAGAACAAACTCCCACACTGGCTTGGAATTAAGAAGGAGTCAAAGCATGCCTAAAACCCTGGATTTCTCATCTTGAGAGCTTCAGGAATTTTTCTGCTCCCTCACCCTGCCCTGGTGCCAATAGACCCCAGTGGATAAGCTTAGTTATATGGCAACTGATAAACTCAGGCATCTCCAAAGTTTCAAGGGCTGGTTACTGCTTATCTGACTGCTGGGCCTCCCTTCTTTATGACCTTATAAGGTCCTTTTGCCTGGCCCCTGCTGTCCCTGAGAATGCAGATGAAGCACTCTTGAAGGTCCTGCCCCAGCCAATAGCATAGCACCATATGGGCTAAAGTGGCCACTCTTTCTGGGGCTTTAATATCCTCTGGACCCTCTGAATACACCAGCTATCCACCAAGTCTCCCGGAGTGTTCTTTACCAACATACTGACTGCAGCTCAGGATCCTCCTCTGGACGTAGCTGCACTTAACCCCACTTTCCTTCCCAGTCAGGCTTGTGTGCAGTAGTGCAATCATACAGGGTTGAAGTAGAGCTCGAGCATGGCATCTGATGCCTAATGTGGGGCATGAACCCATGACCCTGACATAAGAGTCTTTTACTCTACTGACTGAGCTAGTCAGTATAGCAATAAATTATTTGAGTCATTTCAATACTATATCCACTTAACAGAATAATAATAGGCTTTCCCATAGGGCCCATGTCCAATCTAACCACTGGTTCTTGCCCTTGTTAATAGTGTGTGGTATGGGTTCCATCTGGTGAGAGACAGGTCTTAAGTACATTCAGAAAGTCATTGGTTACTTGACTAGTTTTACGCCCTTTTTGCACTAGTGGACATTTCTTGTTCAGGTCAATAATTATCAAATGTTTCAGGGATCACAGTTTGATGAGGCTGAAGCTTAGTTTTATCCTCTGATAGCTTACCTTACACCTTCCAGCATGATGAGAGTTAGCCAGTATAGATGTGCAATTCTGAGATTCATGAGGCAGAGAAGGACTATATCAGGAACTGAACTAAGGTGGTTTTATGTTGTATTTTGTTTAAGCATCTGACTTCATTTGCCTTAGTCCTGGAAAAATATTCTCTTATTATGTGTATTGCATACATTTATAAATAAAATATTGTTTTCCTTTTTAAATACAAGAATTTTTGCTTATATTATAATTCAAACCCCATTCCCTTCCTTCCCCCCCTCTCCAGTCCCACCCTCCTACCCTCTTCCCCCATAACCCTCCAGTAAAAACCCACTCTGGAACATTAAACTCCATCAGGACTATTAGTGAATAGTCTTTACATATTGATTGATAGATATCTTTGGTAGAAAGCATTTTAATTATGTTCTGCAAAGAGACACTGTATTTCATCCATTATAAAAGTAGTCTAATCTTAAAATCCTGGTTTATGAAATTATTATCAAATAAAAAACTTCTCTAAATTGAAAAATATACTAGATGGACATGAAAGCACTATAAATTTTGGAACAAGTGGAAAATTACACAAAATTGTTTCTTGGAATCTCATGTGGCCAGAAATTTTATAAATCCTGGGAGAACTAAGCATTAGTCTCACAGATTTGTGATGTCTCAAGGAACCCTCTTTAAATTCCACATGTAATGAGGAGGGGATTTTGGATCCCTCATTAGTGTTTTTCTCTTTGGCAACCATGAAGAACATAGGAGTTGAGAAGCAGAGGTAATATCCTCCACCCTCATCACCAGATCTTCTCTCCTGCTGTCCCTTAGATGTGGAAGGAAGAGCTGGAAACAACAAAGAAGCTTGGTCACTGCTGAATGCAAGGGACAGTTATCTTCAGATTTTTCACAGAAGGGAAATGTGGTGAGGCAAAGTAAGACATTGTGAACCTTTATGGAAGATTTTTAAATTTGTAATTAGGTGATTTAACATGTGGTATTGTGTGCAGCCTACCGCATTTAGAAAACTTTGTCTCTTTTACCGCACAAATATTTGTTCTCAGAGCGTTCTGTAAACTATAATGCTCAGATTACTTATCTTGGTAGAAAAATTTATGACCAAAATTGATGTTTTATTAATTTAGTAAAATGTTATGGAAGGAGTCCAGAGAATAATACTTCATAAAAAATAATTGTTCAGGATCCCATGGGACTCAAATAATTGTTGTTATGGCACAAACTCCTGCCATTCATTCATTCCTCCAGAAAGTTTCTTTCCAATATTTTTTAAGCATTCAGTTTCCCAGGGATATTGAAATTAAACATATTTTCAAATTTTCATCTTTATATTAAAATCAAACAACTTAGAAATACAGCACAAATATATTTTTCTATTATCTCTCTGACAATGTTTTGATTATCTAAGCATATGCTCATTTATAATCTAGTAACTCACCATTCTGAACCTTTCATTGAAAGACATAATTCTTTGAGGTGATGTAAAATTGTGATCATAAGAACATGATAAATAGAAGCATTTCTATACCTTAAATATCTATAGAAACCATACATAAAATGTTCTACTTCCACAAACACACATTAGAACATATTATACAGAAGGAATACCAGTTAAGAAAGTTTGACTCAACTCACATAGTGAAGTCTTCTGATTTAATTGTGTCCACCTAGATTCCTCAAAGCATTAGCATTCTTCCTCTGAACTCTTAGAAAAACTAAGTGGGTGAAGCTGTGGTAGCCTTAGAGCTAGGATTCTGGCTTGTTGTCTTTCTTCAGATGAGCAGAATCGCTATCACATGAAAGATGCTTTAGAAATTCATTAGGAAGGACATGAAAAGAAAGAGAAAAATCTTACTAATACATTCCAGGTATAGTAGGACAAGTAAAGTTGAGATATTTAGTGAAATTAAGAGTAATACAATGAACTGAGAAAAGATTATTAATCTCAAGAAAACATATTTTCCAGGCAGTAAAGGGAATGAACCTGATTAGCTGCAATCACAAGAAATAAAGTTTTTAATGGTGGATAATAATTTTAGGTTTAAAGATAGGATGGGCTTATAAAATTAAGCATACATAAAATTTTAATAAGTTATCATCATGTGTAAATATAATAGCCCTTTGCTTTCCTTTCTCTGTTTCTTTCTTTCTTTCTTTCTTTCTTTCTTTCTTTCTTTCTTTCTTTTTTTCTGTTAGTCATGTTAGATTCTATCCTAGGTCTCTGGAACCTCAAGTTAGACTAGTCACTGGTTGGTCACTAACACAATTTCTGCACCACTATTACCCCAGCACACTTTGCAAAGCAGAATAGATTGTAGGTTTGTGGCTTGATTGATGTCCCAGTCCCACTGCTGGGAGCCTTAATATAATTTGTGCCTAATCATTATATTCAGTTGATATCCATCAGATCTTGTTTTTTGAAGGAAAACAGAGGAAGAGTGGATCTGGGGTTGTGGGGAGTTCAGGAAACTGAGAGGAGTGGAGGGAAGGAAGGCTGCAGTCATGATGTAATGCATGAGAAAATAATAAAACATATCCATTTATATTAAATATACTTAAAAGCAACTATTTATAATGGTAACCCTCTATTCACCCCTCTGACCATTTGAGTGTTACATGTATCTCACACTTAACAAAGACATTCTGTTATCTGAGGATAAATTGGCACTACAATTAGAGCTTAAATGAATGGGAAGGAACTAGGGGACAATGTGAATGGTGGACCAGAGGGGCACACTTCCCTAAGTCACTATTCAAGAGATGGCTTATTAACCACAGTTTCTATTTTGTGTCCCCTGAGCAAGGTAATATACTCCTGTAGGATGTTCAAATGTGTGACTTCTATGGAAAAGATTATGGAATATTTTAGGATAAATAGAGAGAAAGTGAGTTGTTCCTGAATGACAATATAGATTTGAAACCAAAGAGTGATGAATTGGGAAAAGGTCAAGTCCAATATATGTTAGTGAATGGAAAGATTTAACATAATGAAATAGTTAACATAAGATGCCCAGTTAATTCATTACTTCCACTTTTGGTAATCAGATAGATTGAAAATCTGACACTGTTTTCAAAAATTGAGAAGAAATTGAATTTTGTGTGGTTTTTTGGTGTATAATTTCCAGAATTTAATACTAACAACAACACATTTCTTAAAAATGGAGTTTGTCTTTTTAAGGACCATTTTAGAAAAAGGTATATATTTATAATATCTATGAATGGTGATTTAATATTTTTCATATATTCTCACTTATAAAACTTTTAAATGTCTCACCTTCAATATCTTATAATTAAAGCTTTATTTATAGAATCATCTGACAGTAATTTGTAATAATCTTATTTAACTATATTAACTAATATGAAAATTCACAGTGTTCTCATTTTTAGGCTTGTAGATACTGCATTATATTATATTTAAAAAAATTCTAATATTTACTTTTAGAATAAAATTCTAAGGGTGGAGTCCTGTTTCAAAAATAAAACATTTTAAGGTTCTGAAATTATTTGTAATACATATTCCATAATTATTGCATAAATAAAGCACGGCCAAAGTAATTACATTTTAAATGTAATTTTAAAATGCAGGTTTAAACTGATTCAATGTGCCCTCTTGGTTTTGGCAGGCAAGCACTTTAGAAAATGCTGGTGTCAATATTCACATGTATTTTTAATGAATAGGTTATTTTGTTATGTTGATCAACTCTAGAGATACAAGCTTTGCACATAAGAAACCCATAAAAACACAAAACTTGAAGCCATAATATATATGCTAAGAACTTGTAAAGTAAAAAAAAAGCCATGAAGCCAAGAACCTCTCTAAATGCCATTGAGTTAGTTTTGTTAGCCATGTACTACTTACTGATGGGCACGGGGCCTATTACATGGTCTATATACTCAATGAGACTCCTTTGGAGAAAACTAATTTCTTTCTTTCTTTTAAAAATTTTGTTCTTCCCTCATATATTACATCATGAATGTAGTTTCTTCTCTTTCCCTTCCCCCTAGTCTCTTCCATCCACCTTTCGTCTCTCTCAGATCCACCATATATATATACCTGCCTCCTTCAGAAAAGAGCAGACCTCTTATGGACATCAACTAAACACACTATAATAGTTAAAATAAGACTAGCCACATAGCATCACATCATGGCTGGATGAGGCAACCCAGGAGAAAGTATAGGGTTCCATAACTCCTGCTCCTAGTGTTAGGAACCCTAAAAGAACATCAAGAAACTAAGATACTTTCTTTTTTTTCCATTGTGAATTTCTGGCTTCTCTTTCAAAAAAATCAAGTGTTCATAGGCATGTAGATTTATGTCTTGGTCTTCCACTAGATTATGTTGATCAATATGTCTGCTTTTATGCCAATACCACATGTTATTTATTATTATACAGCTCTATAGTATATATTGAAATCAGGAATGTAATAGTTGTGGAAATTCTCTTATTGTAGAGAATTGTGTTATCTGTTCTATGTATTTTATTTTTCCATATAAAGTTGAGTATTATTCTTTCGAGGTCTGTAAAGAATTGTGTTGGAATTTTGATAGAGATTGCATTGAGTCTCTAGATTGTTTTTGGTAAGATGGCCCTTTTTACATGTTCATCCTACAGATCTATTAGCATGGAAGATCTTTCCATCTTCTGATGTCTTCTTAAATTGTTTTCTTCAAAACTTGAAGTTTTTATCATAAAAGACTCTCATTTGCTTGGTTAGAGTAACCCCAAAATATTTTATATTATTTGTGTCTATTGTAAAGGATGCTGTTTCCATGATTTTGTTCTTGACCCCTATGTCATTCGTATGTAAGAAGATTATTGATTTTTTTTAAGTTAGTCTTGTATCCAGCCATTTCCCTGAAAGGTGTTTATCAGCTACAGGAGTTCCCTGGTAAAATTTTGGGAGTTTCTTATGTATAATACCATATCATTTGAAAATAATGATACTTTGACTTTTCCCATTCAAATTTACATCCCATTGATATCCTATAGTTGTCTTATTGCTCTAGCTGGAACTTCAAGCACTATGTTGAATAGATATGTAGAGCGTGGGCAGCCTAATCTCATTCCTTTTTTTGTAAACAAATAAATATTTAATGATTTAGTAATCAGTTCACACTTAATATAAGTCAATAGCAGTATGAAGCTTCCAGAAATGATGATTCACTTTAAGATACATTAATATTTAGCAAGAGGGGTAGGCTTGTCCCTTCTTCCCTGTCCTAACTACTCAGCAGACATTGGGTGATGTTGTACTTGTTATGCTTTCTTATGGGGTATCTTATTACTCTTTGAAATTTTCATAATTTTACAATTTATTTTGATACCTGCAACTCTCTCTAGAATGCCCATCTATGTCTGCTCCACTTCATGTTTTCTTCTTTTTGTTATTGTTTTTGTCATTAATAATCACTGAACTTGAACCAGCAGACAATAATTTAAACATTCATAATTAACTGACTGGAAGATGTGTTTACCAATCACAGTGACTTAGAAGTAGAATGGCTTACTTCATGTAGGGCCGTGAACACCATAAATTCTGCTAGTGTGATATGTGTACTTTTTTAAAAAACAAATTTATTTATTTGTTGCTTCAGGTTACATCTCCATCATAACGTCCTCTTTCTCCCCTTCCTAGCCCTGCTCTCTCACCCTCTATCCCCTAACCCTTCCACCCCACTCCTCTGGAGTGGAGTGTCCCTACATAACAGTCCCCCACACCAGTTCAGAAGTCATATGAGGGCCAAGAGCCTCTTCATACACTGGGGGCCTACAAGGCAGTACCACCAGTGAAAAGTGTCTCATTGCCAGGGAGAGAAAATTAAAAAAAAACCCCAAAAACAAACAAACAAAAAAGAGTCTATGTCCATGTTCCCTTTGGTGCATTGTTGTAATATAGATATCCTGTACTATATAGCTAAAATCCTACTATAAGTGAATAGATGCCATGTGTATCCTTCTTAGTCTGTGTTAGCTCACTCGGGATGAGCTTCTCTAGTTCCATCCATTTGGCTGCAAATTCCATGATTTCCTTGTTTCTGATAGCTGAGTAGTATTCCATTGGGTAGATGTACCATAGTTTTTAATCCATTCTTTGGTTGAGGGACATCTGGGTTATTTCCAGTTTCTAGCTATTACAAATAAGGCTGCTATGAACATAGATGAGGAAACTTCCATGTGAGTTGGTGAGGAGTCATTTGGATGTATACCCAGAAGTGGTATGGTTGGGTCCTGAGGCAAAGTATTCCAAGTTTTCTAAGATATCTCCAGACTGACCTCCATAGTGGTTGCACAAGCCTGCATTCCCACCAGCAATGGAGTAGGGTACCCCTTTCTCCACACCCTCCCCAGCATGTGCTGTCATTTGAGTGTTTGATCTTAGCCATTCTGACAGGTGTGAGATGGAATCTCAGAGTCATCTTGAGTTGCATTTCTGTGAAGATTAAGGATGCTGAGCATTTCTTCAAGTGTCTCTCAGCCATTAGGGATTCCTCCTTCGTAAATTTTCTGTTTAGCTCTGCTCTCCATTTTTTTGATTGGATTATTTGGTTTCTTGGCATTTAATTTCTTGAGTTCTTTGTAGATTTTGGATATTAGCCCTCTGTCAGATGTGGGGTTGGTGAAGATTTTCTCCCAGTCTGTAGGCTGCCGTTTTGTTCGAATGACAGTGTCTTTTGCCTTACAGAAGCTTTTCAGTCTCATGAGGTCCCATATATTGATTGTTGGTCTCAGGTCCTGAGTTGTTGGTGTTCTATTCAGGAAATTGTCACCTGTGCCAATGATTTTGAGGGTTTTTCCCACTTTCTCTTCTAGTAGATTTAAAGTGACTGGCCTTATGTTAAGGTCTTTGATCCACTTGGACTTAAGTTTTGTACAAGGTGGTAAGTATGGGTCTAACTTCATTCTTTTACAAGTGGACATCCAGTTGGACCAGCATCATTTGTTGAAGATGCTGTCCTTTTTCCATTGTGCGGTTTTGGCTTCTTATCAAAAATTAGGTGGCCATAGGTGTGTGGGTCCATTTCTGGGTCTTCAATTCGGTTCCATTGATCTATTGGTCTGTTTCAATACCAGTACCATGCTGTTGTTACTCCTATTGCTTTTGAAATTGCTTTGAGTTTCTCTCCATTTAATTTGATGTTGGCTATCAGCTTACTGTAAATTTCCTTTATTATGTTTAGGTGTGTCCTTTTTATCCTTGATCTTTCCAAGACTTTTATCATGAAAGGGTGTTGGATTTTGTCAAAGGATTTTTTTTATCAACTAATGACATAATCGTGTTTTTTTTTCAGTTTGTGTACATAGTGGATTATACAGACAGATTTTAGTATGTTGAACCATCCCGTCATCCCTGGGATAAAGCCTACATAATCAAGTTGCATGATCTTTTTGTATTTTCCTGGATTTGAAGGTCCTGAGTTTTATTGGTTCTATTTCCACTTTCATGTTTTGTAGTATTTTATCCATTTCCGTCCACTTTTTTTTGGTGTGTTTTCATAAATTTCAAGGGATTTATTTATTTAATCTTTAAGGAATTTTATTATATTCATAAAGGCTATTTTATCTTGTGCTTCAACTATATTGTATTTCTCAGGGCCTATTGTAGTAGGTTTTCTGGTATCAAGTGGAGGAGACACATTGTCCTGGCTATCAGTGATTTTTTTTTTTTTTTACATTGGAGTCTAGGCATCAAAGTTCAGTATGATTGTCATTCTTGGTGCTGATATCTGTTCTTGTCTTTGTGGGGTGAGAGTTCCTTTCATTGGTATCTGTTACCTTCTCTAGTTCTTAGGAGAATGTTTGTGGGTTGATTGTCAAGAATGCTTCTGAAACCATGTCAAATGTGTGTAGTGGTGTTCTGGGTAGAACTTTTCTAAATATTGGGAGCTGACACTTAGGAGTAGGAATGGGGTGGAAGGAGATAGCTGAGGAGGTCCACAGGAGGAAGGAAGCCAGAATATGCCACCAGGATCTGCAGAGTCCAGTGGAAATGTTACATCAAAGGAGAGGCTAAGACAGGTGCTGTACAACAGAGCTCAGGATGAGCCTCAGGGATTATACTTGGAGGTGAGGAGATATAGTGAAGCTTGCATACTTGCTTCCTGTGGCCAGTGTGACCAGCAGGTTTCCAGAGAAGGCTTATGGGATTTGGTGGCTAAAACCATATAATGGGGTGGTAAGGGAGATTATTGGGGAAGATATTTGTGATATTCTGCACATGGTGGCAGAAAAGACTTGGAGGCAGCAGCAGGTTTTCTGGTACAGAACTGGGCTGAGACTAATTGATTGGATTAGGAGGAAAGGAAAGTGAAGACAACCTACCTGACTTTTTGTAGGCAACTTGTGCTCAACACTTTACACCACTTTCTACATTTCTAATTCCATCCTTTTTTATTATAATGTTTATTTATTACTTCAAGTTACATCTCCATCACAGTGCCCTCTTTTCACCCCTTCAGGTTCCACTCTCCCACCCTGTCCTCCCTCTCCCACCCACCCACTCCTCCGATGTGGAGTGTCCCCAGATATCAGCCCCTCTCAGTTCAAAAGTCATATGAGGGCTAAGAGCTTCCTCTTGCACTGGGAGCCTACATGGTAGCACCCCTAGGGTAAATTGTGCCATTGATAGGTAACAAAGGCTATGTTCCTGATCCTTTTGGTGTGTTGATTATAGGGTGGTTATCCTGTACTATATGGCTAAAATCCAATTATAAGTGAGTAGATAAGTGTACATCCTTCTGAGTCTGGGTTAGCTCACTCAGGATGAGCTTTTCTAGTTCCATCCATTTGGCTGTGAATTGCATGATTTCCTTGTTTTTGATAGCTGAGTAGTATTCCATTGTGTAAATGTACCACAGATTTTTTTTTTAATCCATTCGTCAGTTGAGGGACATCTGGGTTGTTTTCAGTTTCTAGCTATTACAGATAGGGCTGCTATGAACATAGATGTGGTTTGGTGAGGAATCGTTTGGGTGGATACCCAGAAGTGGTATGACTGGATCTTGAGGTAGGGCTATTCAAAATTTTCTAAAATATGGCCAGACTGATATCCATAGTTGTTGTACAAGTTTGCACTCCCACCAGCAATGGAAGAGTGTTCACCTTTCTCCACAACCTCACCAGCATGTGCTGTCCTTTGAGTTTTTTATTTTAGCCATTCTGACATGTGTGAGATGGAGTGTCAGAGTCATCTTGAGTTGCATTTCTCTGATGATTAAGGATGTTGAGCATTTCTTCAAATGTCTCACTGCCATTAGAGCTTCCTACTTTGTGAATTCTTGGTTTAGCTCTGTTTCCCATTATTTTCATGTGATTTCAAAAAAAAAAAAAAACAAACAAACAAACAAAAAAACCTAAACTTTGGGTACCTCTTCCAAAGGAATTTATTTGTACAAGTGAAACCTAAGGATTATAAAATTTTACAAGTATAAAATATCCTGACCTGTGCCACAAAAGACAATTAGAGTTTAAACATGTGGGGGGGGGGATTCACGACTCTAGATTGTCCAAATACCATCACAATAGATGCTAATTTTTACTCTGACACTTTCATACATGGCCACCACACTTTGTAGTTTTAGTTACTGCAGCTCTTCATCCATCTTGGATTATGCCTGGATGAGAACCAATAAATTATATAGTTATTTTCTCAATCTATTATTAATGATATCTGTCTGACCCAAAGACCTTATAGGGATAATTAGCTCCTGTTTCCTTGGCAGTAACCTGTGAATAGAGTCAGATATCAGATTATATATTGTAGTGAGTAACTTCTCTGATAACATCATGGAATGGTTCTTTTGTTTAAATTAAATATAGCAGCACCACATGATAGACTCATTAATAAGTAAACTTGTTTCTGTTCTTTTAAATTATAGTCATTAAAACTGCCATATTTTGCTTTGTAATACAATTGAATTAATTTTACAAGCAGAATTGAAATAAGAAATATATATCTATCCTCATATATATTTTATATATACATGTATTTCCAAGGAATTATTCACACATAAAAATCATATTTATTATGAAATCTCAGTTATTTGGACAGGAAAGGATGGAATCTCACCTTAGTGTCTATTAAAGAGGTTCCTATGTGTGAGGAAGATAGATTTTTCAAATGAATAAATTGATGTAGAATTTTGAGTTCATGTGACTATCAGTAAAATTTTCTCATTTTCAATTTGAGTTTCTTCAGTCTCCTTAAACCTCTTTATTAACATGTTTTATAATAACTTCATACAAATGTCCAACTATGTGTCTTATCATCGTATCAAATAATATTTGTTTAACAGGTAAGCAATACATAATTCAGTAGCAAATAATTACATTTCAAGAGTCTAATTCAAATTCAATGAATGATTTATCTTCTGCAGATACACGTTGTCACTATTTTCAGATATGAATTTTTGGTCCAGCACCTGAACATTCCTCATTTACTGCTGCCTTTGTCAAGATGCCTCATTCACACAGGACGAATGAAAGAAGATGCTTCCATGTTAACACAGAGAAGGAGAATAGAAGAAAATTCATCAATGCAGTTATAACTAAGAAAAAAATCATTGTTCAAAAATTTAATCCTTGAAGACCTCAAAGGTCTTGAAACACATATTTCTCAAAATCCCAGGTTAATAATTCCTTGTTCATTTGGTCTTATAATATAGATTAAACACTGTACAAATAAAATAGTAATAGTAACCCCTGTCTCAACCCCTAACCAGGAACTTAAGACCTGAGCAGTAATATTCTCATTGTTTATTTCTTTATGGTTTTTCTTTGGTGGGGGTGTTCTTCTTTGGTATTTTTTGTTGTGATGACAACAGAGTACTTTTCATATTTTTCCAGTCATACTTTAAAATGAAGTAAAAGTGAAACTTCAACTCTTCCGATATATTCCTCTTTTGTGGTGCTAGACACTTACTGCAGAATTTTCTTTTGTGAAAAATAATTCATTGGAGTGTAGAATCTGCTTCCTAGTGCAAAATAAGCTTTAATTTGAAAACTAAATCTGTAAAGTTTTAAAACTTGGTAGTTTAGTTTTAAAAGTTTAAAAGTTCTGAAAATAGTCAAGGTTTTGGTGTGCACTTGAAAGCACATTTTTGTCTTTTCTTCTAGTGCTGTATAAGGAGCACTCTTACAAGTCACTGCAGGCTACTCAGCCATGGCTTACTTCATGAAGACTACAACTATGATTTATAAATTCTGGCCTTTTGTTCATATCTAGGTTATACTTTCAAAAATGTTTTAATATTTCTCTTGAAGAAATTCCAACAGATTTTAAAAAGCTGATAACTCAAAGATGAGATATTTATTACCTCTCACACAGGCAAATATCTTTGTACACAATATTTGAATTGTGACTTCTTTAAAGTGTTTAATAATCCATCTTTGCTTCAATTTTTCAAGTTACACAACTATAGCCTTCAAAAATTTTCTAACATTTCATTTTAAATTGCCATAGACTCAATCAGGATAATTTTTATAAGTATGTTG
The DNA here is from genome assembly GCA_907164525.1 of Lophiomys imhausi. Classification (NCBI taxonomy): domain Eukaryota; kingdom Metazoa; phylum Chordata; class Mammalia; order Rodentia; family Muridae; genus Lophiomys; species Lophiomys imhausi. The sequence goes on along the minus strand of CAJQZJ010000309.1, from coordinate 4,721,413 downwards.
ATGATATCATAAATTTATAAGATTTTTTTCTCCTAATTGAAGGTTTTATGCTGAGAAAGTTTACTTTCACTGTTTTCTTATGAATCATGCAAAACCAGAGCGTTGTCACTGAGTTCATACTCCTGGGATTTTCAAAGAACCCAAATGTGGAGAAAATACTATTTGTTGTATTTTTGTTTATCTACCTTGCAACTATTGGAGGCAACATGATAATTATAGTTACTATCATCTATACCCCTGCTCTGTTTGGCTCTCCCATGTACTTCTTCTTGGCATTTTTGTCCTTCCTGGATTCATGCACTTCCTCTACTGTCACACCCAAGATAATTATAGACTGCTTCTACAAGAGAAAGACCATCTCTTTCGAATGTTGTATGACACAACTGTTCACAGTCCACTTCTTCACTGGGGCAGAAGTGATTATCCTGGCATCCATGGCCTTTGACCGCTATGTGGCCATTTGCAAGCCCTTACACTATGCTTCCATCATGACTGGGAGACTCTGTGGTACTTTGGTGGTGGTATCTTGGTCAGGAGGCTTTTTGCATTCGATCATACAAATTACATTCACATTGAAGCTGCCTTTATGTGGACCCAATGTCATTGATCATTACATGTGTGACTTGTTCCCATTACTGAAGCTTGCCTGCACTGACACACACATTTTTGTCATTTTGGTGTTTGCTAACAGTGGGGCTATCTGCATCATAATCTTCTCCCTATTACTTGCTTCTTATGGTGTTATCTTGTTTTCTCTGAGAGCCCACAGTTCTGAAGGGCGACTTAAAGCTCTCTCCACCTGTGGTTCCCATATAATTCTTGTGCTTTTGTTCTTTGTCCCATGCATATTAATATATGCACGACCTACATCTGCATTATCCTTTGAGAAAAACGTGCTTATATTTGTCAACATCCTTACACCATTGCTAAATCCTATGGTTTACACTTTCAGGAATAAGGAAATGATAAATGCCATCAGGAAAATGTGGAAAAGGTTGATAGTGGTTTCATAAAATGTAAAACATTCTATTTTCAGTGGTTAAGGTCACTTGTTATGCCAAAATGATTATTTGAGATTTATTTTGCAGAAAATTTTAATTTCATAACCAAACATAGAGGTACATTTTTAATCCAGTATTGGTACACAAGAGATTTGTGGACATGAGAGTTTTACTTCTTTGAGGATTTAGCTGATGAACAATGAGTTCAAGTTTCAGTGGAATGGAGACCTATTCTAAGAAAATAAGGTAGAACATGATAGATGGCTATAGCAGTGACTTCTTTTGGTTTTGCTTGAATGTTAACAGGCACAAACACTACTTACCCTTCACATGTACTCACATGTGTAATAACATGCATACATACTCACAGACCCCCCACACCTCCCAAACTAACACGAATAAATAAACTATCTTGGGAAATTCAATGAAAAGAATAAATAATTCAATATTTTATTGGGCAAATATTGTGGTCTTAACTCTTTAGAAAGTGATGGCTTCTTTCCATACAGAAGCTGTCACTAGCAGGAATGAGGATTTCTGTTCCTGACTTCACACCTTCACTCTCAGAAGACCACTCATCATTCTTATATGAAAGTTAAAGTAGGTTTAATTTTATCCTCTTGCTTATTTAAATATTTGAGAAGGTTTTACTATTTGGATGCTTGTTATTCATACTGCTTAATTAAAACTGGTTGGCAAAATAAATGAGTATCTGAAATTGGGAGAAGAAAAACTTTGAAATCATTCCAAGAGAAAATAAAGTGACATTATGAGACTCCAGAACATAGAAATTTGGAGAGATGTTAAAACAGAACCTGACTTCTAGGTGCCCCTGTATCATTTGACTTCTTTTTTGTTGTTGTTGAAAAGTATTTTTTTTCATATAATATATTCTGATGATTGTTTCCATTTCCTCATCTTCTCCCAGGTCCAAGGTCCCACCCATTCCACTCTATTCTCTTTCTCTTTCTTGCTCCCCCACCTCTTAGAAAAAAAGAGCCAAATAAAATTAGAATAAAACAAAACAAAACATGAAAAGAATAAAGTAAAATCACTGGAAACACATAATACAGGTACATATAAATACAAATACACACAAACATATACACACACAAATTCATTAAAACACAAAGTCATAACATGTAAGCAAAAGATCCGTAAGTCAAAAATATGCTCAAACAAAATTTTCTGAGACTATAAGGTCTCCAAAATACCACTATATTAGTTTTGTTTTGGTTATTACTGCTAGGTATGTGACTTGCTCATAAGTGTGGTTTGTATAGCCAGTGAGACTCCACTGAAGCAAGCTAAGTTTTTCTTTGTGAGCAGTTGTTATTTGGAGAAAGCATCATGATTAGGGATTAGGGCTGATGTCCATTCCACTTCTCAGATTCCATGTGACTCTAACCTGTACAGGCCCTGTATATGCTGAAACAGTCTCTTTTACTTCATATTTTTGTCAGTTCCTGTGGTGCCTGAAAGGCTGTGTTTCCTTGGTAGCTTCCATCCCACCGGCTCTTATAGTTTTTCTGCATCTTCTTCTGCATAGCTCCCTTAGCCCTTAGGGGAGAAGTTTGATGAATACATACCATTAAGGACTGAATATTCAAAGATCTCTCACTGTCAGCTCATTGACAAGTTGTGGGTATCTGTGTCAGTTGCTGTCTCTTGAAAAAGGTGCTTTCCTGAAGAAGGCTAAGTGAGATGCTGTTTATGGGTATTGCAGATTGTCATTAGGAATAATTTTATTTCTAATTTTCTTTAGCAGAACAATAGTATTTGGTTTTCTTCTAGGCACTAGTCTGTAGAGAAAGCATCAGGATCTTGGGCATGCAAGCAGTGTTGGATATGGATTCCACCTCATGGAGTGGACCTTAAATCCAATCAGATAGTAGTTGGTTATTCCCATGATCTTTGCGCTACTATTGAACTACAGACATGTCTCCATTGTAGATGAAGAGTTTGTAGCAAGTTAGAACTATACTTTCTCCTCTGGTAGTGCACAGACTACCTTCCAGTACCATGAATGCTCAGAACAGCTAAAGGCTTTTGGTAAGAATAAGCTCACCTTCTCCATGTTCAATGAGATATGGAAGTGTGGTCTTCCGGAACAGGTTTTTACCATAATTTTGAATAAAGGAACCTATAGCCTCACAATTACCTATTTGTGTATTCTCATGGTCCCCTTTGTCCAACAACTTAATTAGATATACCTCATTTCTGGCACTGAATGCTTCACTTGGTTTTCAGAGATTTGGTTTTATCTCCTCCACTATTTGATGATCGCATTAATACTTTTTCATACATGTATATATTTAAAGAAGCTTTTACAGTAGTAGGGATTATATTAACACTTCAAATGGCCCTCAGTATTAGCTGTTCCTCTCCATATGCTTTCTCTTACTTCCCTCTTCCCTTCTACATCCAATTAATCCTTCTGTTTTTAAATGTTTATTTATTACTTCAGGTTATATCTCCATCACAGTACCCTCTTTCAAACCCTCCTAGTCCTACCCTCCCACCCTTTACCCCCATCCCTTCCATCCCACTCCTCCAATAAACTAGAGAAGCTTATCCTGAGTGAGCTAACCAATTAATCCCTCTGCTCCTGTCCCTCCTGTACCTCTGTACCTCCATAGCTATACATTCTATATAGTCTATATATTCTAGACTTTTTTTTAAAGATTTATTTATTTATTATGAATACAGTGCTCTATTTCTATCCACACCTCCAGCCAGAAGAGGGCACCAGATAACATTGTGGATGGTTATGAGCCACCATTTGGTTGCTGGGAATTGAACTCAGGACTTCTGGAAGAGCAGCCAGTGCTCTTAACAACTGAGCCATCTTTCCAGCCCCATGTCTATATATTCTATAACTTACCCTTGCCTCCTCTCTAGTCCATTACTCTATAACCCTATATATAAGTTCTACGGTTATACAGTTTACTAACATCCACAAATAAGAGAATGAATACCATATTGGCCTTTTCTGGTCTGGATTACCTCACTCAGGATGGTTTTTGATAATTCTATCCAATTGCATAGCATAGTCAGTGAAATTACCACATTTCATGCAATTCTTCATAGAAAATTTCAAAAAATATATCTTAATTTTTTCAGGGAAACACAAAATACTGGGATAGCAAAATCTTGATAAAAAGAAGCATGCCTGTTGCTATCACCATCACAGATTTCAAATTACAATACACAGGCATATTAAAAACTTCATGATATTGGTGTGAAACAGAGATATAAATCAATGTGATAGATTTGAAGACCTACATATAATCATACTCTACTACATCCAGCTGATTTCTGACATAAGTCAATAATACACATTAGAGCAAAGACAGTACCTTCAATAAATGGTGCTGGCCAAATGGAATAGCCATGTGTGGAAAAATTAATTTATGTATTCTACATCTCATTTTGCACAAAACTCAAGTTAAAATGGATCAAAGACCTCAGCATAAGGCCTCATAACTTGAGGATAATAGAAGAGAAAATATGGAATACTCTTGAATAGTCTGTTAGTCTGTTCTATTGCAAATGCACATTAGAGTTAAAGCTGGTTTTTTTTGTTTGTTTCTTTTCTTTTTTTTGCTTATTTGAGAATAGGAAGTGACCATTTTTCTACTTTACATTATATTTAGCATAATTTAAATTTATTTTTAGTTTTTCTAAATATTCAAAATCTCTCTCTCTCACACACACATATAATTAGATATTTTTCTATCTACCCTCAACTGTTAATGCCCTTTTCAATATGATGAACCTCTTCTTTTTTGATAATCAACCTAACCAGTTAGTATTGGCCATATGCAAATATGTGTGGTACTAGCCATTAGAGCAAGGTTAATCTTAAATTGGCCAATTCCTCAGTGGTTTGTGGTGGGGTTAGTGATAACATTTAATAGCATAGGGAACTTGGAATAACAAAAGCCTGGACTTTAAGGTAAAAGACTTATGTCCAACATGACATGTCCTTGGGAACCCACCAAGGATGGATAACTTCTTTGATCATAGGACTAGGGGCGGGAACATGCCCTGAGGTGCTTGCCCCCAGATCACACAATCTCCAGACCATCTGTTGTTTCTTGCCCCTCTGCAAAAAGCTGTAAAGGAACAGAGCCCAGGGGCATGACTTGAAAGCATGCAAAAGCTTTTGCCAAAAATCATGTTGCCAATTCATTACAACAGATGAAGATATTTAAGTCAAGATTCACATAGACAGAGCACTTCGCTCCTCTTCCTGTCTCTCCTCCTCCTCCAGCAAAGAAACTCGCATCAGTCTCACTGGGGGGATTTACCCTCTTGTATCAACCCATTGCGGGTCTAGGAGATAGATTCTCCCTGAGATTCTGGAGTATCTATGTGGGGAGTTGTCTCCCCTCAGAGCCCAGGGGCTTTGGATTGGTCGGAACATTGAAGCAGGACCCTTGCAGGCCTGAGGCATCTGATGGTGAGCCTGGGAGACTTTTCATCTGATAAATAATTGGTCTGTAAGACCACAAAGGAAATTTCTGCTTGTTAAACTGTCATAGGATCTGACGAATGAAATTCAGAGACTTTGGGACTGAAAGATTTGATGAAGGACAGCCATCCATAAAGATCCACACGCAGAGGAAAACATCCTTTTAAGAAATCTTAGGTTAGTGTTAAATGTTTGTATTATAAGTATTAAGGTGTTATAGATTAGGTTTTATAGTTAAGGTTTGGGTTTTAGTATGTAGGAACTTTTTAGGCAAATTTTAAGTAATTGTTAAGTATTAATAAGTATATGCTTGATAAATAAAAATTTACCGTTAAGTGGTCTTTCATCCCCCATCAACTATCAACTATTACTTCAGGTTACATCTCCATCACAGTACCAGTGCAGGAAGAGCAACCCTCTGCCCTATCTTAGCACAATGTTCTTCCAAGTGATTGCATATCCGGTAGAGGGACCTTTATGTCCAGCACCTTTCTGGGTAAGCGCTGATATGCTTGTGCCTCTCAGCCAGATGCCCTGCTGGAGAAAAATCTTGGTGAACCTACCTTTCTCCTGTATGGAATGCCAGCATGGAAGCTGGATGCTCTGGAGGCTGGTGAGTACCCCTCTCTGAGTTTTGGAGCTTTTCCTTGAGTATTTGCGTGGCTTTTGCCTGCACCTGTGGCAGGTCCCCTCACAGGTCTCTGTTCTGCACCAGCCTTTCTTCTTCACTGGGCTCCACACTGGCCTCTACTCTGTACCCCAGACCTCTGCCCCAAGCCACTGGCGTCTGTTTTGGTCCCGAAGCCTGTGTCCCTTGCACACTGACCTCTGCTTTGGGCCCCGAGACTTTGCTCCACGCCGCTGGCCTCCACTTTGGACCCCGAGCCGTCCACTCGCTGGGTTTTTGACTGGCTCTTGCCTGTTTCCACGGTGCTCTCCTTGGCCTGGGTTCCTTATTATAACTCGCTGTGCCCAGCAGCCTGGGTAGGTCTGTTTACCTGAGTGTCTGATGGTCCACGAGGGACCCCCAGTAGTCCCTGGATTAGCCAGGTGTGACCCTGTGGTTCACAGTTCTTAAGATGTTGCTCAGCTTGTTCATATTTATGCGATGTTGTAGCTATTTCCCCCTGCCCTAGCTCAAAATGTGTGCCTGATGACTGCGGCCATCTTAGATCTCCAAGTTACATCCCAATCATAGTCCCCTCCCTCCTCCTCCTTCTAGTCCCAACCTCCTTCCCTCTTCCCCTTCACCCTCCTATCTGCTTTTTTTCAAAATTTAAAATGTATCTTTTTTTCACCCAACAGTTCCCCCTTTTAGTCCAATAAATGGATCCTTTTCTTATAACAATAAATATAATGCGAAACAATAAGGATAATTAGGCCACAATCATGAAAATTATAAGTTATAGAACACATTGCCAAGGTCCAGCCCATACATATTTGGCAACTGATATTAATATTCTTTTATTTATTTATTTATTTATTTATTTATTTATTTATTTATTTATTTATTTATTATTTCAGGTTACATCTACATCGTACTGTCCTCTTTCCACCCCTCCCAGTCCTGCCCTCCCACCCTCTACCCCCTATCCCTTCCATCCCACTCCTCTGGAGTGGAGTGTCCCTACATAACAGTCCCCTGCCCCGGTTCAGCAGTCCTATGAGGGCCAAGAGCCTCCTCATACACTGGGGCATATAAAGCAGCACCACTAGGGCAAAGTGTCTCACTGACAGGAAAAAAAAAGTCTATGTTCATGTTCCCTTTGGTACATTCGTTGTAGTATAGTTATCCTGTACTATATGGCCAAAATCCGACTGTAAGTGAATAGATGCCATGTGTATCCTTCTGGGTCTGAGATAGCTCACTCAGGATGAGCGTCTCTAGTTCCATCCATTTGGCTGCAAATTGCATGATTTCAATGTTTCTGATAGCTGAGTAGTATTACAGATTGGGAAAAAATCTTTACCAACCCCATATCTGACAGAGGGCTAATATCCATAATTTACAAAGAACTCAAATTAAATGCAAAGAAACCAAATAATCCAATCAAAAAATGGGGAACAGAGCTAAACAGAGAATTCACAAAGGAGGAATTCCTAATGGCTGAGAGACACTTGAAGAAATGCTCAGCATCCTTAATCATCAGAGAAATGCAACTCAAGATGACTGAGATTCCATCTCACACCTGTCAGAATGGCTAAGATAAAGAGCTCATGTGACAGCATATGCTGGCAAGGGTGTGGAGAAAGGGGAACCCTCCTCCATTGCTGGTGGGAGTGCAGGCTTGTGCAATCATTATGGAGGTCAGTCTGGGGATATCTTAGATAACTTGGAATAGCTCTGCCTTGGGACCCAGCCATACCACTTCTGGGTATACATCCAAATGATTCCTCACTGAATCACAAGGAAGTTTCCTCATCTATGTTCATAGCAGCCTTATTTGTAATAGCTAGAAACTGAAAACAACCCAGATGTTCCTCAACTGAAGAATGGATTAAAAAACCCTGGTACACAATGAAATTAATATTATATTATCTATTTATCTCAATGCTTTTATAGTTCTATATCTAACTCATTTTCCATCCTAACTTGCATTACCAACTTAAAAAAATCTTCTTAGACCTAGAACATCCTTTTAATTCCTAAACAACTTTAAATTTAACTGTGGTACTATCTAGTCTTCAATCATTTCAGAGACCTGAGAAAGATAAATATATTTCATTACTTAGTTTTGGAAACTGTTGGTTAAGCACTTCCTGTACATCTACTACATTTATTCAAGTGAAACTGATCTTTTAAATTATTATTTATTTAACTCTTATTTATTTATTA
>CAJQZJ010000309.1:4686848-4708099 GCA_907164525.1 Lophiomys imhausi | reverse complement strand
GGAAGAGCTGTTGGGGGGAAAAAGAAATACCTTAAACAAAAAAAAAAAGAAGGGAAGAGGATGGGGGGTTGAGGGGAAGGAGGGTGGAAGGGTGGGACTGAAGGGGGGAGTAGGGAGGGGATTGTGATTGAGATGTAACTTGAAGAAATAAAAAATAAATTATTAAAAAAATGAGCAGAATTAACATGATATTAAAGAGGCTTCAGAAATTTATTCAGAAGGATATGAAAAGAAACAGGAAAATCTTTTTCACCTACATTCAAGACATAGTAGTGCAAGTAAAGTTGAGATAGGCAAAGAAGTCAAAAGCAACAAAGTGGGCAGAGAAAAGATTTATTTCTGAAGTGAGCATATTTTCCAGAAAGTCAAAAAAATGAACCTGGTTAGCTACAAACACAAGAAAGAAAGCTTGTATTAGTAGATAATAACTTTATTTAAAAAATAGGGTGTTCTTATGGAATTTAACAGACAGGATAATTTCATGGAAAACATTAATACATCATTATATCTTTAATAAATCATAAAACTTTAATAAATCGCCATCAGTAAGAATACTAGCATTAATTTAAATATATTTAAAAGCAACTATTTATAATGGTAACCCTCTACTCATTCTTCTGACTATTTTGAATGATACATGTGCCTCATAGTTAGTGATGACATTCTGTTATCTGAGGGTATATTGGCACTACAATTAGTTGAGCTGCTTAAACGAATGGGAAGTAAATAAGGGGCAATGTGAATGGTGGACCAGAGGGGCATACTTTCCTATGTCACTGTTTAGGAGATGGCTCAGTGACGACAGTCTGCTTTGTGCCCCCCTGAGCAAGGTAATATACTCCTGTAGAATTTTCAAATATATGAGTGCTATGGAAAAGATTATGGAATATTTTAGGATAATATTTAGGAATATTTTGGTAGATACTATCTACTATATTTATAGGTAAAAATATAAAGAAAGCAGATTGTTCCTAATGAGAATATGGATTTGAAACCACAGAACAATCATTGAGAAATGGTCAAGTCCAATAAACTGTTGCTAATGGAAAATTATAATATATTAAAATATTCCACATTAAGATGTTATGTTAAATAGCTCATTATTTTCACTTTTGGTAATCAAGTGAATGCTTTGAAAATTTTACATTGTTTTCAGAAATTGAGAGGAAATAAGATTTTGTGGGTATCAATCTTGGTGTTAAATTTCCAGGATTTTAATTATAACAACAGCATATTTATCTCTAACAATTCCTAGCATAATAAGCTCCCTTCTATTAATAGAATGTATTTATAATATTGGTGAGTGAATTCTTAATTTTCCTCTGATATTATTATTCTTGCTTAATAAAATTTTAAGTACATCGCTTTATGCCATATAATTATGTTTTTATTAGTAGTATCATGTAATAGTAATTTGTAATAGTCTTAATTACATATCAGGTATTAAGATAGTTTTACAATTTTCTCATCTTTCAATATTTTACACACTGTTTCACAAGTTTCTCAACTTAATATTTAGAATAAATTTTAGAGGTTGAGTCCTGTTTCAAAAATAAAAACTTTTTTAAAGTTCTACAATAACATCTAATATGTGTTCCACATTTATTGCCTTAATAAAGTAGTATTAAAGTCATTGTAATTCATTTTAAGTGTGATTTTTAAATCAAAATTTCTTTTGAATGATTTAATGTTTCATTTTACTTTTGGCATAGAGCACTTTTAAAAGAAATTTGACATCAATATTCATATTCTTTTTGACATATAGTTTGTAGAATATGTTAATAAAATCTATGGATTCTGTTATTTGTGATCACACACACTTATAATCCCAGAAATTGGACGTGAAGTCAAGAAGATCAAGTATTCAAAGTCACGGTGAGTTTGTGTCCACTCTACACTATTTATTTCTTTTCTACAACCATTAGAATAAAGTCTATTTGTCTTTTATGGGAAAAAATCCTTCTGCTTTGGAAGGTTTGTAAATGGCACATGGGTATTAATCTTCAAGCTGTTTTGTTACTCACATTTGTAATTTTTTTTCTATTCATTCATGAATTTCAAATGTGTGTAAAATGCATCATGACCATATCCTAGGTCAGTACAAATTACTATTACATGAAAGTAAGTGATTTTTTAATTTGTATTTATCATTTTATTTAGTCAAATGTTTGATTAAAACAACATAGAACAGAGACTCCATATTATATCTCACATAAATTCCCTTGAGCCTACCATACTTTATAGTGCATTCATTTGTCAAGATAATTAGTACCAAAAATAAGAACGTTTGCCTTATCTAAGCAACAAATTTTATTTATATCTGGATAAATTTTTTACTATTATCTTTTAAAAATTGTATTTACTTTTCAAACGTAAATATTATTAAATAACTTCCCCTGTTATCCTTTCAACCCCTTCCATATGCCCTCCCTCCAACCTTTTCATATTTTTTCACAACCCTTTTTTGTCACAATCTCTTCTTTTTCGCAACCACTCTGATTGATGGCCCTTTAAAAAGTATTATTGTTATATTGTATATAAATGCAAAATTTTAAAAATGTAACCCACTCAGTCTGTCTATTGTTGTAGGAGCTTAAATTACATCAGGGATTATCACATGTTGGGACCTCATCCCTGGGAAAGACTGATTCTCCCTCCCTCGGTAGTTATTATTTGCCTGTGATTGTTTGTCTAAAGGTATGGCTCACAAGAGTTCCCCTTCCACATTGCCATGTCTATTTGTGTCTTCCTCATTATTCAGGTCTTGTTTAGGCAGCCATATTGCTGAGATATCATAGGTGTAGCTTCTCTGTTATTCCTAAGAAACACAATCTCACCGTAGAGTTTCTGGTACTGTAGTTCTTAAATTATTATGTACTTCACCAGAAATGTTCCCCAAACCTTAGTTGTTGAAACTGTTGTAGCTGAATCTGTTGGAACTCTGTTCCCCATGATTAGGTTATTTGTGTATTTTGATCAGTTTTCTGTAATGGTCTCCATTTGCTGCAAAGAAAAATTTCTTTGATGAGTTGTTAAATCTGTGTTAATCTGTGGGTTTAAGGTTGAGTTCTAGGATTCAATTAGAAATAGGGCTGATGTAGTAAAGAGGTGGTAATAGATTTTCCTCTGAGACCCATAACCACACTAGTCTCAGCTAGTTGGCTAGTATTGGGTGTAATTTCTCTTCTGTTGAATTTAATCCTTAAATTCAATTACAGAGCTGCTGGTTACTGCTGAAATGGGAGTGTCTCATTATTGCTTTGGAGATTTCTTACCATGTTGATCATTTTGGTTCATAGGCATCACAACATTACAACTATTGATTGTCATGCCACTTTGAAGCTTGACAATCAAGCTCTGGTATAAGGAAAATTAATACTCAGGGAGGATACTTACAGGTTGTCTAAAGCTTATATCTTACTCATACCTTTTATGTTGAGGATTAAATTCAAAGACTGAATTTGTGTTTAATTTGCATATCTTCTAACTCTTCTAAAATATAAACATAAACCATAACTACACTATATTCTAATTTCAGATATTTTAATTATAAAGAATATTAGGATGCTTTGCTCATTGAAACCCTCATATTGTAATAAAATAAATTAAGTCATGAAATATAATACTATAACTTGTGCAAAAATAAGGGAAGAACACATATCAATATCAACTGTTATTATGCATAAAAATATGTAAAATTATCTTCTCTGCTCAGTGTCATTCTCCACAGCCAACTTGGTGTTAACATTTAACATCTCTTCCTACATTTCTCAGTCCATCACTATTTTTGTGTGTTAATTACAAAAGAATATTGGAGACACCCTCAAAGTAATTCATTTGCACAATTAAACTTGATACTTAAGAAAATTTAAGAATATACAATAATCTGACTTACATCATAAAAAATTAGAATATTCATCTGAGAAAAATATCTCATGTGGTTAGAGTAATTTTATTTTTTTTGTCCAAATGTCATCATTATAAGAGATACTGAAGTTGATTCTAGCATTTTCATTCATGGGCATGATGCCCTGTGATCTTAGCCACTACAGTTCTTTGTCCAAACTAATTTATTTTTTGATGACAATCAGTAAAATATAATGATTTTATTAGACTATCATAAATTATAGTTGTCTGATCATATAATCTTCTTGGGTTTTCTTCCTGCTTCTTTAGTTGTAGTAAGTGAATACAAATTTCAGATTACAGATGCAAATGAGGAACTGCTCTGAGAATATCATAGGATGATTGTTTTATATGAATGTAGGAAACGTCTTATGATAGATTTATTTATTTATTCATTCATTCATTCATCCATCCATCCATTCATTCATATGTTCTTTTAAAATTATAACAAAATAAAATATAATAAGATTTAAAAAAAAACTATCACAGTGAAGTTGGACAACCAACAGAAGGAAAAGGGCCCAAGAGAAGGCACAAGAAACAGAGACACATCAATTTGCATCATCAGAAATCCCATAAAAGCACTAAACTAGAAGCTGTAATATATGCTCTAAACTCGAAGCCATAATATATGTTCAGAGGATGTGGTGTAGACCCATGCAGGTCCTGTGCATGCTGCTTCTGTATCTGAGTTCATATGAGCTTTGATCATGTTGATTTAAAGGGATATTGTTTTCTTGTTCTCCATTCCTTCTGGCTCTTAACATTCTTTTTGTTTCCTCTTCTATAGGGTTCCCTGAGATTTGAAGGGAGAGATTTGATAGAGTCCTCCCATTAAAGGCCAAATATTCTAAGGTCTCTGATTCTCTGCCAATGTCTGCCTGTGCATTTTTATATTTGTTCCCATTTGCTATATTAGGAAACTTCTCTTCTGATAGCTGAACATGGAAATGTTCATGTATTATGAGTAGAAGAATTTCACTAGGAGTTATTTTATCACTGTATTTTTTCTTTATTTAGACTATTATTATTTGATTTTACCCTGTGTTGCCTAGTCTCAGGTTCTTGGTCACCCAAACAGTGTCAGGTATGGGTTCTATCTCAGGGATTATATTTTAAGTCAAATCGTTATTAGTTGCTTGCTCTCACAAGTTTGTGCCACCATTGCCCTAGCATATCTTGGAAGCAGTATAGCATTGTAGATAAAGGGTTTGTGGCTGGCTTGGTGTTTATATTTCTTGTTTTATAGTGTGCAGAATATGTTTCTGTGCAAAACATAGAGGTGAAAGCTTTAAGTAGTCACAGACTCAACTTTTCTCTCTTTAATTAGTTGGGTAGGTATTACAAGTAAAATTGTCTCTGTTCTATTTGATTTATTGTCATTAAGATTACCAAAATTTTTTTTTGATAAAACTGCATTTTTTTAAAGAATTTTAAAAACACATATTTATAATATTCATATTTATTTATATGCATGTACAAACCAGGCAATATTCACACATTAAGAAATTATTGATAATGAAATTCAGTTGTGTAGATAGAAGATGAAACAAATGTCCTGTGAAGCTGTGAGTAGGAGGGAAATGAATTCAATATCTGGAATATTCCCTTAATTTCTATGTAAGAGATTACTATATGTGAAGCAGATAGGTTTTCAAGTGAATGAATTACACCTAAAACTTTTAAGTCATATAAGTGTGAACAACATTTTCACATATTCAGTTTGACTTTTTTCATAATTCTTAGAGATGAACATTTTTATGAAGATGTTTATAATAAGTTCATAAAAATTTCTAACCAAATAAAGCTTATCAAATAATACTTGCTTAAGCAACTTAACATTTCATGAGTAAGGAACATAATTATGTCTTAAGTCTCTAAAACTAATTCAATGAATATTTTTCTTTTTCAGTTATGTGGTATCATTTTCATATGTGAGATTTTGGTCCATCATCTTCTGAACATTCATCATTTACTGTTGCCTTTGTCAAGATATATCATTCACATAGGAACAAAGTAAAAAGATACTTTTGTGGTAATTAAAAGAAAGAATAGAAAGAAAAACTGTCACTGCTGCTATAACTAAGACAAAAAATCTTACTGTTCATCAAGTTGTTTCCCTGAAGTCTTCATGGTGCTTCGAACATAATGTCTCTTAAAGTCCCAGCTTAATCATTCTTTGTTTCTTTGGTTTATACTGAATTAGAACATCAGACAAATTAAATAGCAACAGTGTCATATACTGCTGAACAGGAGTTGGTGATCACAGCAGGAGATTATTTTGGTACTTCCCTTAAATTTGATGACAACACGATTATTTTTATAAAGTTATAGTCATAATTTAAAGTGACATAAAAGTAAACATTTAAGTATTTCCCTATATATATTATGTATAGTGCTATATACTTCCTACAGAATTTTCTTTTGTGAAGAATAATTTATTTGAGGTGTCCATATATTTCTTACTTCTAATCAAATTTAGAATGTAGTCAGGATTTTTGTATGTACCTAAATGTGTATTTTGCCTCTTCTTCTATTACTCTATTGAGAAGTGCTATGACAAGTCACTCAAAGCTACTTCACTTCTAGGTTATAGTTTTAAAATGTACTTTAATATTCACTTTAAGAAAACCAAAATGGTTTACAAGAGCTGATGATTCAAAGTTACACTATTTTTCTTTACTCACACAAGTGGATGTGTTCATAATCAAAATTTAATATGTGACTCCTTTAAAGTATCTAATAACTTATTTTCCCCCAATTCACGTTATACAACAATATCTTTCATTTTTTATAATATTTTATTTTAAATTGCATTAGACCTAATCAAGATAATTTTCATAAGGATATATTATCTTGTTGATGGAAATATTATAAATATATAAGGCTCCTTTTTCATAATTGAATTTTATGTGACAAAAGACTATCACTATCTTCTTGAGAATCATGAAAAACCAGAGTTTTGTTACTGAATTCATAATCTTGGGGCTCTCTCAGAACCCCAAAATTGAGAAAATACTATTTGTTGTATTTTTGTTGGTTTATCTTGCAACTGTAGGGGGCAATATAATAATTGTGGTGACCATCATCTACAGCTCCACACTGGTGGCCTCTCCCATGTACTTCTTCTTGGCATCCCTATCCCTCCTAGATGCATGTGTTTCTTCTACTGTCACACCCAAGATGATTGTAGACTTCTTTTATAAGAAGAAAACCATCTCCTTTGGACGTTGCATGACACAATTGTTTTCAGTCCATTTTTTCTCAGGGGCAGAAATGATTGTCCTAGCTTCCATGGCCTATGACCGCTACGTGGCTATTTGTAAGCCCTTGCACTACTCTTCCATCCTTACCCGGAAGCTCTGTAGCCTTTTGGTAGCAATATCCTGGGCAGGAGGATTCTTGCATTCTATCATACAAATTATATTCACATTGCAGCTCCCTTTATGTGGACCCAACATTATTGATCATTATATGTGTGACTTGTTCCCATTGCTGAAACTTGCCTGTACTGACACTCATATATTTGTTCTTTTGGTGTTTGCTAACAGTGGGGCCATCTGCATCATAATCTTCTCCTTGTTGATTGTTTCCTATGGTGTCATCTTGTTCTCTCTAAGAAGTCACAGTTCTGAAGGTCGACGTAAAGCTCTGTCCACCTGTGGAGCCCATGTTACTGTTGTGATTTTGTTCCTTGTTCCATGCATATTAATATATGCGCGGAATACATCTGCATTCTCTTTTGAGAAAAACACACTTATATTTGTCAATGTACTGACACCATTGCTAAATCCTATGGTTTACACTTTCAGGAATAAGGAAATGATAAACGCCATCAGGAAAATGTGGAAGAGGTTGAAAGTGATTTTTGTTAGATTTTAGTGTTGCTTTTACAGTATTGGAGAGATGAATCAATAGGTAAGGACACTTTTATGTCAACATGAGGAATATAAGTTTTATTTTCCAGCTCTCATATCAGAATCTAAGCATGGAAGCACACTTTATTTTAGTACTGGTTAGTAGGAGATTTGAGAATCCCTGGGCTTCACTTCACAATGGATGTATTTGACAAATGTTGAGTTCAAGTTTCAGTGGATTCTTGCCTTAAGAAAATAAGGTAGAATGCTATATGTTCATTGTCAGGCTTTTCTTTTGGCTCTTTCACATTTTTACATATACTAACATGCATACAATGTATGCATGTGCACACACACACACAGAAACACAAACACACACCAATGTAACCAAAAAAATATACACTGCTAAATTTAAACAATATACAACACAGTACTTTATTGTACAAAAAATCAATATTTTATGAAGAAATAACATAATTTGACACAGAAGACATGAGTATTGGGAATGTAAATATGTTTCTGAGTTCATAGTTTCACTCTGAATTGGCTACTCAGCCTTGTTATACAATAATTAAAGGCAGTTCAATTTTATCTTCTCATTTATTTTATTATATATTTGAAATGTTTTAACTATTTGAATGCTTTCTGTTAATCCTATGCTTTACTTAGAATATTGGTTGACAAAATAAATGTGTATTTGGACAGGAAAAAAATAAATTCATTCCAAGAGAAAATAGGTTTCTAAGGGACACAATGAGAACTTATAACCTAAAAATGCAGAGAGAGAGAAACTCAGAACCTGAACTCTACACGTTCCTGTATCATTTGACTTTGTCTTAGTTGTGTCCATTCATGTCTGCTAGAAAACATGAGTTACCTCCTCAATTTGATGACAGATAAAATACAGGACTCCAGCTGGAATTTCTCTTGGTTGATGTGACTATCCCATTTCGATGAGTTCTGGGACATGATTAGATAGAGCAATACCATGTAGACCTCCTCTTGCATTACAACAAAAAGCCCTTGCAAGCATTACTTTTCTAGCCACACCAGGGCAAATTGAGCAAAGTGAACACATGTACTCTTTACAGAGGAAATAGAAGCCAGAACAGATTTAAAATTAGTTTCTAAAATATCAATTAATTTCACTTTTTATGTGATTTGAATATTCTGTCTCTCTATGTCTCTCACTCTTTTTCTGCCTTTCTAGAGTTTGTCTCTGGTCTGTTGTGTGTGTGTCTGGTCTGTCTGTCTATAGTTCTGTCTGAAGTGTTCTGCATATTTCAGTTCTGTGTCTGTGCCAATCTCCTCAGTGTCTGTTCCTGTGCTGGAGAAAGGGACTTGATCTGTGTTCATTGAAAAGCCCAGAAAACATGGTATGGAAAAAAGATGAGATTCTTTTTAATGACTTTTAACAGAGTTTTGCAGGGGCAGAAGTTACGTTACTGACCCCACATGATCCAGAAGAGTATCCAAAACTGCATGCATATTTGGATGCATATTTGGAATGTAAAACTGCATTCTAACATTTATGAATTGTTGTTTGTTTGTTTAAGTCTGTTTTCAATCTTTTGGCTACTTTCAGGAAACAAATGCCACAATAATATGGATGTGCTTTATTCTGGGTCTGGGGTATGGAAGAATATATAACACACTATTAATTCATAATATTATTACATAGTACAATATTAATGGACTGTATAGTAGGTTATATTTTTGTCATAGAGGCAATTTAAACTTAAACAGCTTGAGTACACAGTAGGACAGAATGTTAAATCCATAGTCAAATGATCTCAAGGAATATTATTGATTTGGTTTCATTAGGCAAAAATAGTCTCTTTGGGAAATGAGATATTTCAGAAAAATATATCAGCACAATTTGTGTCAAAACCAATATCTGTACAGTATATATAGAACATATTTGATCAGATATATAAAATAAATAAGAAAGAAGTCAAAGTATTCTGATTTTCAGGACATATCATTCTACACACACATACAAACACACACACACACACACACACACACACACAGACACACACACACACACACACACACACACACACACACACCAAATAAACCAGAAATTTTCTGAACCTGATAAAAACATGCATTAAAGTGGCAGGATACAATATGGACATACAAAAAAATCACTAACTTTTCTATACATAAATGAAAAATCTACAAAGAAAGAAAATCATGCAATAAATATTATTCAAATGGACTCAAATATGTCTTGGAATAAATCTTACTAAAGAAGTGAAAGATATTTGGAAAAAATTCAGTTGTTCATCTTTAGAACTTATTTGATTAGTCTTTGTCAATTGGAAAGAAGATAGAGTCATCTGAGAGAGGGAACATTAATTTAGAAAATGTGCCCATCATATTGGCCTTTATGTAAGCCTGTGGGGATTACCTTGATTGATAATTAGTATAGAAGGGTCCACACACCAAAGCAGAACAATTACTGATCAGGTAATCCTGAGGTGTAAAAGAAGGCAATTGAGCAATAAGATAGGAAATCCAGTAAGGAATGATCTTCCACAGTCTTTGCTTCACTTCCTGCCTTCAAGTTCCTGCTGAAGTTCCTGCTCCAACTTTCTTCAATGATGGAAAATGACTTGAAGTGGAAGCCAAATAAACTACTATCTTCCAAAGTTCATTCGGCCAGTAAAAATATCCTAGGAGTAAAATAAGCCAGGACATTATTAAAATTTCAAATTTAACATATTAAGATGGTATTTTATATAACTAGAAAATTATAGAATATTGGATACATTCTGTAAAGGCTGAGTGTTATCTTCACCTCTCTGTTGTATATATATGTCCCTCCTTACAATGACATTTGTCATTTTTATTATATGTTATGAATGTTAGAAGATTCCAACAATTATTACTACTGTAAATCCAAATTAATTGACCTGGAGAGAGTTTAACATCTAACTTGCAGAAGCCTCAAGTGTGTAACTGGCTCTATCATTGCATGACTCACTTCTAACTACAGTAGTAGTTCAGACACTCCATTGTGCTAGATTATATCCCAAATTGTGAATCACAATAAAGAATTTCCATTTTAAGTATCTATTGAAATTGGTTTCAGGAAGAAGAAAAGTAACTATTATGGTAAATTGGTACAAGGGGTGAAGTTGCTGCTTCAATAACATGAATACAGGAAAGAGTTTGATACAGTGTGGTAAAGTATTCTGAAGGTAAAGAATTTTGAGTCATTATGTTAGAAGCTTGAAAGACTAGTTACTGAATGAAATACAGACAGTAGAAGGCTGACTCATGAGATCTCCAGGGGAAACAAAGACTAAACATGAAATTGAGTATTTATCTTTTCTGTATACATTTATCAAGAATCTTCCTCATTCTACCCATGTTCTGAGTATTTGCATGAAGTGGAGTTTAAAAATAATTAACGAATTTACTTGGCAGAGGAGATTTCAGTTCAATTAGCATTCATTGCTATGTGTTATTGCATGTATTACAGTCTTCAATGAAAAAGAGAAGAAAACTTGGGCAGAAATGTTTTTTTTTAATTTGTAATTTATCGAGTATGAGATTTTCACTTCTTGATAAGTGTGCATTTTTATGTAAAAAGAAAACACACAACAAGGTGTGTGCTTAAAAATAGGTTATATTTAATAAAGAGAAGTGTCCTTCTCTGCACTGTGATGACAACTGAACCTAAGGGCATAAGTCCACCAACAAAAGGCTCCAACATGAGAAATAGTGAACCTATTTGAAAGAGAGAATGTGGTGTGAGAATATGCCTGGAGGAATTTACCTCTACTGGAAAGAATTCTGAGGAAATTGGTTTGCCCTTTTCAGGACATACAGGCTCATATATCTGTGATCCAAGAAGTTCAGAACACATTTTCAGATGTCAGGCAATCAACAAAATCAGAAATGAATAGGGAGAAATAACAACAGACATTGAGAATATTTGGGTCCTACTTTAAAAATCTATACTCCACCAAATTTGAAAACTTAAGTGAAATGGACAATTTTCTTGATAGATTCCACCTACTGAAGGTAAATAAAGATCAGATTAACAGATTAAACAGCCCTATAACCTCTAAGGAAATAGAAATGGTCATTAAAATCCCCCAACCAAAAAAAGCCCAGGACCAGATGGTTTTAGCACAGAATTCTACCAGACCTTCAAAGAGGAGCTAACACCAATACTCTTCAAACTTTTTCAACAAATAGAATCAGAAAGAACACTGCCAAACTCATTCTATGAGGCCACAGTAACCCTGATTCCTAAACCACACAAAGACCCAACAAAGAAAGAGAACTTCAGACCAATCTCCCTCATGAACATAGATGCAAAAATACTTAATAAAATACTAGCAAACCGAATTCAAGAACACATCAAAAGTATCATACACCATGAGTAAGTAGGCTTTATCCCAGGAAAGCAGGGATGGTTCAACATATGAAAATCCATCAACGTAATTCACCATATAAACAAGATGAAAGAAAAAAACCACATGATAATCTCGCTAGATACAGAAAAGCATTTGAAAAATATCAACACCCCTTCATGCTAAAAGTCCTGGAGAGAACGGGCATACAAGAACCATACCTAGAAATAATAAAGGCAATATACAGCAAGCCAGTGACCAACATCAAATTAAATGGAGAGAAACTTGAAGCATTTCCTCTAAACTCAGAGACAAGACAAGGATGCCCACTTTCACCATATCTCTTCAATATAGTACTTGAAGTTCTTGCTAGAGCAATAAGACAACTAAAGGAGATCAAAGGGATAAACATTGGAAATGAAGAAGTCAAATTATTCCTTTTTGCTGACGATATTATAGTATACATAAGCGACCCCAAAAATTCCACCAGAGAACTCTTACAGCTGATAAACACCTTCAGCAAGGTGGCTGGATACAAAATTAATTCAAAAAAGTCAGAAGCCCTTCTTTATACAGCAAACAAATTGGCTGGGAAAGAAATAAGGGAAACAACCCCCTTCACAATAGCCACATACACTATGAAATATCTGGGGGTAACTCTAACAAAACAAGTAAAGGACCTGTACAACACGAACTTCAAGCCCTTGAAGAAAGATATTGAAGAGGCCTTTAGAAGATGGAAAGATCTCCTATGCTCATGGATAGGTAGGATCAACATAATAAAAATAGCCATCCTACCAAAAGCAATATATAGATTCAATGTAATTCCTATCAAAATACCAACACAATTCTTTATAGACCTGTAAAAAGCTATTCTCAATTTCATATGGAACAACAAAAACCCAGAATAGCTAAATCAATCCTGTACAATAAAAAAACTTCTGGAGGTATCACCATCCCAGATGTCAAGCTGTACTACAGAGCAATAGTAGTAAAAACAGCATGGCACTGGTGTAGAAACAGGCCAGTAAATCAATGGAATCGAATTGAAGACCCAGAAATGGAGCCACATATCTATGGCCACCTAATTTTTTGACAAAGAAGGGAAAACTGCACAATGGAAAAAAGACAGCATCTTCAACAAATGGTGCTGGTCCTACTGGATGTCCACTTGTAAAAGCATTTTATACTTTTTAACTCAAATGAAATGTTACTTGTAAATGACTTATTAGAGTGTGAACTGTGTGTGTAGCACTATGTAGTTTTAAAACTCTTGTTAAATTTAAAATGGGTTAAATTTAGGAAAAGAAATATACTAAAATCATGCTAAGTGAAAATGTGCATTTATGTGACATTGTCGTTGTAAAAGGTCAGAACCAAAAAATGTAGAGAGAAGAGTGCAATCTAGAATTCACAAGTAGATATTCTCCTATCATTTGAGTTATTTTATGAGGTGGGTCCATTAATGTAGTACAAAATATGGTATTTCTTGTATATTTTGACAGATAAAATAATATTTTATGTTTTTATAATGGCTTTCTCTTGGGTAGTGTAACTATTGCATTCCAATCAGATAAGAGTGCAGATTCCCTAGAAAAACACCCATGATCAACTTTCATTCTAGAATAACCAAAAGCAGTTTCAGAATAACTTTACTGGAAACACCAAGGTGAATATGTAGTGTACTTAACATAATTTTTGACCTTCACAGAGAAAGAATAATACCCCTAGTAGCCATTTAAAAGTATCTTGAAAGTATATTACATTTCACTAAATGGTTGTTGAGCATTTCTTCAAGTGTCTCTCAGCCTTTAGGAATTTCTCCTTTGTGAATTCTCTGTTTAGCTCTTTTCCCCATTTTTTAATTAGATTATTTGGTTTCTTGGCATTTAATTTCTTGAGTTCTTTGTAAATTTTTGATACTAGCCCTTTGTCAGATGTGGGGTTGGTGAAGATTTTTTTTTTTCAATCTGTAGGCTGCTGTTTTGTTTGAATGACAGTGTCTTTTAACTTACAGAAGCTTTTCAGTTTCATGAGGTCCCGTTTATTGATTGTTGGTGTTAGGTCCTGAGCTGCTGGTGTTCTGTTCAGGAAGTTATCACCCGTGCCAATGATTTTGAGCATTTTTCCCACTTTCTCTTCTAGTATTTAGTGTGACCAAGCTTATGTTAAGGTCTTTGATCCACTTGGACTTAAGTTTTGTACAAGGTGATAAGTATGGGTCTAATTTCATTCTTTTACATGTGGACCACTTCTGGGTATACACCCAAATGACTCCTCACCAAATCATAAGGAAGTTTCCTTATCTATGTTCATAGCAGCCTTATTTGTAATAGCTAAAAACTGGAAACAACCCAGATGTCCCTCAACCGAAGAATGAATTTAAAAACTGTGGTACATGTACACAATGAATATTACTCAGCTATCAGAAACATTGAAATTATACAATTTGCAGCCTAATGGATGGAACTAGAGAATCTCATCCTGAGTGAGCTAACCCAGACTCAGAAGGATGCACATGGCATCTATTCACTTATAGTAGGATTTTAGCTATTAGTACAGGATATCTACACTACAACCAACACACCAAAGGAAACATGGACCTAGACTTTTTTTGTTTGTTTGTTTTTTAGTTTTTTCTCCCTGGCAATGAAACCCTTTTCACTGGTTGTACTGCCTTGTAGGCCCCCAGTGTATGAGGAGGCTCTTGGCCCTCATATGACTTCTGAACTTGGGCGAGGGACTCTTATGTAGGGACACTCCAGTCCAGAGGAGTGTGATGGAAGGGTTAGGGGGTAGAGGGTGGGAAGGCAGGGCTGGTAAGGGGGGGAAGAGGACAATATAATGGAGATGTAACCTGAAGCAACAAATAAATAAATGTATGTAAAAACTTATTGTATTTCATGTACTATATTTGTAGTTATGAAATATATAAGATTGCAGAATCCATGGAGTCTTGTCACTGATTTTCTGATCTTAGCAATTAGCAGAAGACTTGGAGTCCTTTCAGGGAGCATCTGATTAGTCATTGTTTAAAACTGTCAATGTGAACCCTTGACCGCAATAGAGATACTAGGATACAGAGAGTGAAGGCTATGTGACATAGGCAGAGCAAATTTCTAAGCTTGAGGTAGAGATGACTCCCGAGAGTGTTTGCCTCTGGAGTAGTTGGCTACCAAATCCCTATTGATACCAATGGTTTCAATAAAAGTTAAGATGAAAGGTTCGTGGATCAGCAGGATTAATAATTTGCTATACTGGGTTTTGTTATTGTCTTAGTTCTATGAGTCCTTGTTGTGCCCTCACTGCTTCCTTTTGGGATAGAAACATTTACTCTGTGCTGCTATAAGTGCAAAATATTTAATATAATTTAATTTCATAGAAATTCACTCTTAAGAATTTCTCACACTATTCTTTTTTACTAGCTAGTGTACAAGGTCCCAACAGTATTAAACAGTCTATATGAAAAAAAAATGCAAAACAAACAAACAAACAAAAAGCCAATCAAATTTCCTAGGAATTGTGTACCCTGCATGGTTGAATGCATCAGGGGAGGATATACATAGCCACTGATGTACTGATGGCATGAAAGTTTGGAGATTAATAAACACATCTAGATACTATTTGAAGCCTGATACACAGAAGAGGGACTCATACCTAGTAATCCTGTTAAAGCCTATGAAGAATGATGTCCCAGGACCTAGGGAAGAATCAATGGCTGTTGTTCAGCAGAACATAAAGACGGGCCTCCATATTTATCAACTGGAGTACCTCTTAGCATTAGTCAGAGAAGCTTCCGTTTGCCTTGTGTGGTGAAAAACAGAGAGACACCTAACTCTGCCAAGTACAGAGAATTTTTATATACTGTCCAAAGCTCATCACAAGTGTATGCTCCTAGAACCAAGAAATGTCTTGGAAGAGAGGGCAAAGACAATGTAAGAGATGGAGGATTAGGAAGAGTGGTGTGAAATTCTGTCTTCTGAACAAAACAGACACTGTGATTATGAACATATAACACCCTTGGATACCTGCATAAGACTGATATAGGATTGGGTCTTTCAACATTGAATTATGGATAAAGGAGGGACTTATGTGTCCCCATTCCTCACTGATGAGTTATTGACAGTCAAAGGCTCCTAAGAATAGAATATAATTTTCCTCACTTATGTAGCCATAGGAAACTTGCACGCCTTGCTAATCTTCTATCCATGTTTTTACAAGCAACCTTAAAGTCATTGGGTCAGAAAGCAAAAAGACAGGAATATAGAAAGACTCTTTGGAAGATGTGGATATTATGATATGATAAGTTTGGGAAGAATGTGTGGTTATTATGACACATTGTACTTATGTGTGAAACTGTCAAAAATACAAATGGAGGAACAGATCCTAGAGGAAATAAAGACATTGCTGTTTCTGCAGAATGTCCAAACAAGTGTTTCCCCAAAGCAGTTCATATTATTCTTACAGATAACTGACTCCTTATGACAAAACCACTTATCTGTTACATTGGATGAGCATACAGGAATTTTACTTAAATTCTGCATTGAGACACTCTATCCCATCCATTATGCAACTGTTCTGTTCCCTGAGATGATGGTATAAAAAAGAATCATCAATAGTGCCTCCCAAAGTACTTTTTTAAAGTTGAATTTAGAAATAAATAAAAGTGTGAACACTCTAGCTAGTGAAAAAGCATACAGTAAATAGTATCTCAGCAACTCATGGGTAAGAAGTTGTGCAAATCCTGGGGGAGCTGAGAGTAGTCTCAGAGGCAGATTGTCTCTCAGGGAAACCACATTAAATTCAGTTGCAATTAAGGAGATATTTTGGCTCTATTACATTTCCTTTATCCTTAAAATGTGATGAAGGCTGTTTGAGAACATTGGGAATGTTCTCCACCTTTACCAATACATCTCTTAGGTTTAAAGAAAGAATTGGTTACAAACATTGTCCTTTGGTTACCACTATTGGCAAAAGAGATTAAGTGCTGGGTATTTCTAGATTTTTCACCAAAATAGAGTATGGTAAGTCTTTTTAACAAATTTTAAATTTTCAGAGATAGTTTTTAATTATTAAAAGGTACTTTAAAATTTGTTTTTGTGGTCAGGACATTATGTATTTAATGAAAATATTAAGGTTGTTACTTCATAACTGGGTTCTTGAGGGTATGACATACACATACCTTATTTGTAATTCATATTTTATGAACTAAATCAAGGTATACAGAAGCTAGTAAAATGTTTATAAGATAACACCAGAAAATAACACTTAAAAGTAGTAGCAGCCTAAGTGTCCAATAAATAGTTGTCAAAATAGTCATTTCTTCTTTCTTTCCCTCCCTCCTTCTTTCCCTTCCTCCCTTTTTCCTTCCTTCCTTCCTTCCTTCCTTCCTTCCTTCCTCTCTCCTTCTATCAATATCCCTTGTTTGCTTTCTTTTTTATGTACTTTATTTTAAGTTAAATACATGAAACTTACCAAACATGGTACTTTATACTTTTTAAATAATTTGTTTATTTATTTTACATTCCAATCACAATTCCTCCTCCCACTCCCACTCTCTCACCCACTTCCTCTGTATCTCCCCACCTTTACTTGCTTTCTTGCTCAGCATTTCTCCTTCTTTCTCTTTGACCTTTAATTTCTTCAAGTTTGTTGTAATTAAGCATATGTCACCTTTTCATCTTCATGTAGAAACCAAGTATTGTAGAAAGAATGAATGCTTTGAATTTTATATTTGCAATAATGCTTTCCCTTTTTTCTAAGTACATATTCAATCATTGTGAGTAAAGTCACCTTTCCTATGTTTGGAGATAAAGATGTGGTATGCTTTGAGACTCTATAAACAATGTTGGCATAGGATGCTGGTAAACTGACATGCTGTTAAATTCTATGCAATATTGCAAAAAAATATATAAAACATTCCTTTTACACTGCTACACTGTAACATGTAGTTAAGAAAAGGGCATTATGGTCAGAGTAAGGTCAAAAAATGAATGCTGTGAATTAAGTACACTTAATTTCCCTAAGAATTAGCTTCCTGCTTCATGAAATTCTTAGCTGAAATTTGGAACTGCTTTAGTGCTTCTGGTCCTGGCTTGATCACGTAAAAGAGTCCAAATCACCAAGATATCCAAAGAGAAGCTCCAGAACCATCATGAAGATGGTAGGAAGCAGAGAAAGGTCCTTACCCTACATTTCAGAACTAGCAAGACAAGAAAATTGAGACATTTAGGGATATCTTTAGAGAAATCTAGAAGAGAGAGAGAGAAAAAAAAAAAAAAGCTTGTTATCAGAAAAGAAAGTAGTTCCCGGAGAGCAGCTGAAAGGAATTTCCATAAGTACACACTAAAAGCAAGCAATATTTTATTGGTACTTAACAGTATGAAATATAAAAATGATTGACTTGAAATTTATTATACAAATAATTTCAAATAAGATTTTAGCTTATTATCATTATCATTGGTGATCATAATATTTCACTGGTTTGAAATATATTTGAATCAACTACGTAGATTGGAATATCATTTCTGTTCATCCTTAGGATAGCTTTGATTGTTATTCGCCCTTTATATAAACAAATGGATCTTGTTATCTACATAGATTGGATGGTCTCCACTGGTGCAATTGCTTAGTATGTGGTGCTTATATACACAGATTGGCATGACAATTAGGTTTGAGGCACCATGAGTGGGAAAGGAATAGTGGAGCAATGTGGAGGACTGAACATAGGGAGGAACACTTCCCATTGTCACTCCTCGAGGAGATAGCATGGTGACCACATTTCTTTTTGTGATAGCCATGAAACAGATCAGGAACAGCCATTGAATATTCAAATACATGTGGTAAGAAGGGCATGGGATGTTTCAGGACAAATATTGACAGAGTCAGTTGATTCTTATATTAAAATGTGGATTTTAAATCCAAGAGTATATGGAGGTGGGAAAGGGTTGTCTCAACATTATGACCATTTAAGGTAAGATTATAATTGCTCAAAATATTAATGTGAAATATTATACTGTCACTCCATGAGATCAGTGCTGATCACTGCTATGGTGATGACCTGCACATTTTTCAATCTTTTAAAAACTTCAAAGAAAATTACTTTTGTGGTTTTAATTTTGATGATTAATTTTAAATATTTTATATTAACAATGAATATATGTTACAAACTGTGTATCATTTCCCAATTCAATAGTAAGTTATAAAATGTGTAACAATATCACTAAATGACTATGTTGTATTTTTACTTGAATTTCTGACTTAGCTCAGTAAGATCAGCATGGGACTCTTGACTGGTTCCAGTTCTTTACTTGGGTTGGTTCACCTCTTCTCAGGCAACCTGGTGGTCTCCCGCTCCTTGGAGGTCTCTATATTGATGCTTTAACTCACTATAAAAATGCTTCATAGTTAAGGTCTTCATGTTATTAGTGTTTCATTAATGGTATGATATGATAGTGATTTGTAATTTTATTATTTACAAATCATCCCTGTTATGAGTATTTCCAAAATTTCTGTGTTCAAATTTGACACTGTATCATCTCATTTCATTTAAAAAATATATACATTGAAGACTGTGTTTACTAGTGCAAAGAATATAAGCAAACTTGTGGTTTGGAGATATTTCCTGATATATTTTCTAAAAATATTACTGGAATAAATGAATTTTATTATATTTGGTTTAACTGTTAAAATACATATTTGAAAACAATTTTGTCCTTTGAGTAATTCAGTTTTCAGATCACCATGTGCTGCAGATTTTTAAAATAATACTGAAATCAATAATCATATGTTCCTTGCAATTTATACTTTGCAGAATATCTTGAAACAAAGCCGTGGATTTGTTTGGGTGTAATGACACAATGTTTTATTTCCAGCATTTGAAGATGGAGAAGAGAGTATCAGGAGTTTAAGTTTACCCTAGCTAAATGGTGAATTCGAGTCCAACCTTGTCTACCTTAAACCTTGTCAATTTCTCACCAAAGTAAAGAACTATCAATTTGTGTTTCATGGATACAAATTTTGCATTTTGTTTTTGTTTTTTTCTGTGACAAAATCATATTATTCTGACCTGGTTTTTCTTTCTTTGTTTGTTTTGACTTTTTTTTTTTTGCTTATTTGAGAATAGACTGAGTGATCAACTTTTCTTCTAGTTACCATTATGTTATGATTGGACTAATTTTAATATACTGTCAGTTTTTCTGTATTTTTAAAAAGTTGGTACATGTATATAATTAAGCATGATCCTGTCTACCCTCATTCCCTCTTTGAGTCTTCTTAAGCTAACTGCAACACACTTCTCACAACCACTCGATTCTCTCTCTCTCTCTCTCTCTCTCTCTCTCTCTCTCTCTCTTTGATAAATTACTGTATCTAGTTAGTCTTTCCTGTTTGCACATGAGTGTGGTTCTAGAGATTGGAACATGGGGAGTCTACCAGTGTCCAGATCCTCAGTAAAGAATGGTTGTCTATCACAGAAAATATTACATCTGAATACCACCTCGGAATTAGGAATGGTGTAAATTATCTTTCTTATTCATGTTGGTATTTTTGGCTCATTGATATTTTGCAGATAATTAATTGTATCTGTGTGAGTTCATGAAGTTAATAGCTATATCATGTCCAAAGGGTATTTTATAATACTCGTTCCTATTCCCTGGCTATTACATTTCCCCTACTCTCTCCCATACTGTTCTCTAAGCACTGTTTTGGGGTGGAGGTAAATATAATTGCCCCATGTAGCACTGATCGTAGTCTTTTATCCTCAGCACTTTTGATGCTTATCTAAATTCATATTAACACAATATAGAACAAAAGTTTCCATCATATCATTCCCATGGATTCACTTGATTTTGCTACACAACTTGATCCTGTATTCAGTAGTCAAGATTATGAAGAAAACATGGGTATATTTGCCTAATCTAAATAAAACTTATTTATATTTATCTTAATTTTTTTTAAATACTTTATTTTTTTCTTCAAGTTACATCTCGTCACAAACCCCTCCCTATTCCCCCTTCCTATCCCGCCCTTCCACCCTATTCCCCCCCCAGAAGTTTCCCCTTTCAGTCCAACAGATGGTTCCTTCTCTTATAACAGTAAGTATTATACAAAACAA
>CAJQZJ010000309.1:4657061-4671848 GCA_907164525.1 Lophiomys imhausi | reverse complement strand
CCTTTTTCTCTTACAGCTTTTAATATTCTTTCTTTGTTCTGTACATTTGGTGTTTCAATTATTATGTGGCGAGAGGAGTTTCTTTTCTGGTCTAATCTGTTTGGTGTTCTGTAAGCCTCTTGGATTTTTATTGGCATCTCTTTTTTCAGGTTTGGGAAGTTTTCCTCTATGATTTTGTTGAAGATATTTCCTGGACCTTGGAGTCGGGAGTCCTCTCTTTCCTCTATATGTATAATTCTTAGGTTCCGTCTTTTCATTGAGTCCTTGATTTCTTGGATGTTGTGGGTGAGAGATTTTTTAGCCTTCTCATTTTCTTTGGATGTTGTACTGATTTCTTCCATCGAATCTTCCATGCCTGAGATCCTGTCTTCCATCTCTTGCATCCTATTGTTGATACTCACATCCGTAGTTCCTGTTCTCTTCCCTTGGTTCTCCACTTCCTCTTTTAACTCTGACTGTGTTTTCTTTATTGTTTCTATTTCTATTTTCATGTCTTGTATGGTTTTGTTCGTTTTGTACATTTCCTTCTCCAGCTTGCTTGTTTTTGTATGAAAATCTTTCATTGCTTTTTCCTTTTCCTGTTAAAGCTCTGTACCTTGGCTTGGAGCTCTTTAATGGTGTTGTTCCTTGTTTTGACTTGTAGAATTGTGGCTTCTTTGAATTCCTTCATAGATGTAAGTTCTTCTTGCAGGGACTCTATCACTTTCCATAATGCAGAATTGTCAACCTTTTCATGTGTTTCTTTTGGTGTGAGGTCATCCGAATTGGATGAGCTAGGATAATTCTGCTTTGTTGGAGTCATATTTCCTTGATTTCTATTTTTTTTTTTTGAACTTTGGCCATTGGATGCGTTTAGCTGTCTGTTCTTGTCGTTTTCTGTGCTTGGATCCACAGTGTATGATTTGGTGCAGGGGACCAGTTACTTGGCTATCTGTTGTTGCTTACAGGGGGATTTCAGGTTCACTGTGGTTTTAATCGCCTGAGGCACTGTGAGCTGGTGCAGCCTATTCCCAGGTTGTGAGTAATGGACCGGGAATGTTTCACTGCTCAAATTCAGACTTCTCTTTGTTGCACTCTGAGTTATCAGCCTGTAATGGTTCTGATCATATGGACCTGTTTGCCCAGGCACAGATTCTGTGGGCTTTGTTTGTCGTCACGGAGGCTGACAGGGTCTGGCTCCACACCTAATATATCTGGATTTTCCAGAATACAGCTATGGTCCCGATTTCTGGTTTTTCACGAGGCTTCTCGCCACAGGCCTGGCCTCTGTGCCTGATTCCCTCCCTGTCTGCGCAGCTGTGGGTCTCCCTCCCTGGCTGCTCGGCCGTGGGAGCACCGAGCCCCGGATTCTCTGGCCGCCTGAGTGGTCCTCTTGCCCCAGCAGCTCAGCCGTGGGTGCGCGGGTCCCTGGCCCCGCCCACGCCTGACTCTCTCCCCAGTTGTCCTGCCGTGGGTTCGCAGGGATTTGGCCCTGCCAGCCGGGCTCCCTCTCCAGCTGCCCTGCCGTCAGTGCGCGGGATTCGGCCCCTCCCGCCCGCCTTTGTGTTCCAGTCTTCCTGCTCTCTCTCGGAACCTCCCGCCCTCCGCTTCACGAGCGACTGCGGACCACCCGCTGAGCCCCCTGTTTGTTCCTTGCTAAGACTTCCACTATCTCGCAAAGTTTTTTAAGTGGTTATAAGTTCTACCTGAGGTGTGGCGAGTCCAATAGGCTAGTGAACTATCGCCAAGTGGCCTCTAATTCTGCCTGCTGTAAGTTGGGGATGATCTTACCAGGCGCCTCTCCAAATGGGAGTTCCCGAATCCCGGATTTAGTGGCTTCCGTGTCTGCGAGAGATGGGGAGAGAGCCTTACCCTGGGACTTCTAACAGTCCCTTGGGAGCTGTGAGTGTTCCCGGGTAGGTCTAGCCCCTCCGATTTTTGCACAGTGCCCAATAACTCTGTGTTTTTTATGGCTCTTTTTTCCCCGCGATCAAAATGCGTCAGTGTAGGTCGCCGCCATCTTCTTCATCCTCTTTATCTTAATTTTTAATCAATATCCTCTTACTCTTAAAGATTTCATTTCAGACTGGAGGTTATGTTATTTACAATTCATAACTCTTGTGATAATACAGTGTGACCCTCCTATACAATCACGTGGGCATTTTAATACAAATTTTAGAAATTGCTTTGTTGGAAATATGATGACATTGTTTGTTTGTAAGTAGTGATTATATTAAATAAGACAGGAAAGAAGTTGAGGTTTAACTCAATTTTTAGATGAACATAAGGCTTTGTTTACTTACAATCTCCTACTATCCCTGAAGTTTATAAATTTTGGAGAACATTATGTAACCTAATTCAATATAATATAATATAATATAATAAAAGAGGCATGTCCGATCTAAGCATTAGTCTAAAGAACTTAAAGTAGTTTTTTTTTAATGCACTCCCCTTATATTTTTATTTTTATTTTTTGGTTTAGTTCAGTCTTTTACATTTTTTCTTAAAATATGCTTACACAAGTTTTCTCTTTCTTTCCTCCAAGTCATCATATCTCATTTCCCACACACCTCTCATGAGGCCACACATAATCCCTCTGGAGTTTCACTGCAACATTTTCATTCAAGTATCCTATGCTGTGTGACTAGATTATTTGCATTCCTTTGTTCATCTTGCTTTAGTTCTCATAAACCTTGTAGATGAGCACTTAAACTGTTTTGAACATATTTTATAGTAAATTATATAAATCTCTAGCCATTTTGTTCTCAGAATAGTATTTATGAGACAGGGTTCCATTTACAAATATTTTATATATATATATATATATATATATATATATATATATATATATATATATATGGGTGTTTTGTCTGTATGCCTCTATGTGTACTGGTGTCTGCTTGGGAAACACATAGTTTACAATTGGAAGGTGGTCTTCCTTGGATGTAAGCCACCACGTGTATGCTAAGAAGTGACCTGGTCTTCTGGGATAGCATCAAGTACTTTGAAATGTTGAACTATTCTTTCCAGCACAAACACAAGTTTTCATTTTACAAATGATTGACAAGTAACTAAGTCTCAAGGGTCTAAATTATATTTAACTATTTTTTGCATCACTTCAGCTATATAGTTTTCAGTAATTTTCATATGTTTCTGATTGGTTCGTCTTTTATGCTGGTGCCATTTTCAAGACTCCTTATTCACACATGAGCAAAGGAAGAAAGTTCTTTAAGTTTTAAAGAAAGAGAGAAACTACAAAAAAAAAAGCCCAACCAACTTTCTCATTGAGGAAAAAAAAAATCATCCTTTACCCTGCTGATGACTGGGAAGGGATTGAACTAGCTGAAAAAAAAAAAAGTTAAGCTGAGCTTTGTGGTGCATAATTTTTTCCTGTTTATTTATTACTTCAATTTACATCTCTGTCATAGTCTCCTCCCTTCTCCCCTCCTAGGCCCATCCTTCTTGAACCTCTCCCCCTTCTCCACCTGTCCTACTCTTCCAGTGTGGGGTGCCCTACATATCAGCCCCCTTCAGTTCAGCAGCCATATGAGAGCTAAGAGCTTCCTCTTGCACTGGGGGCCTAAATAGCAGCACCACTAGGGCAAAATGTTCCACTAACAAGTAACAAAGTCTATGTTCCTATTCCTTTCAGTGTGTTGGTTGTAGGATCGTTATCTTATTCTATATCGCTAAAATCCAGTTAGGTGTACCTCAAGACTCAGCCATACAACTCCTGGGTATACATCCAAGCGATTCCTCACCAATCCATAAGGACATCTCCTCAATTATGTTCATAGAGCAGTTTTATTTGTAATAGCTAGAAACTGGAAACAACCTAGATGGTCCTCAACTGAAGAATGGATAAAAAAGCTATGGTACATTTACAAATGGTGGTGCAGACCTTTAATCCCAGCACGCAAGAGGCAGAGGTAGGCGGATCTCTGTGTGTTGGAGGCCATGCTGGTCTACAAAATGAGTCCAGGAGCCAGGACTAATCAGAGAAACCCTGTCTGGAAAAAAAAAACAGTTAAGTATCTTTTGTTGTTTAAACTTTCCATTTTAATTATATTTTTTCAATAAAAATAGCAATAATAGTACATGCCACATATGGAACCCATGTCCTGGGCAGCTACTAGCATTCTGCATTAGTTTCACTTAATTGTTACGACAACGTAATTTTTCAAAAGTAATGAAATATAAGTAAATTTTAGCTCTTTAATAGTTGTGTCATGTATAATACACTGCCCCACAAAACTTTTTCTTTTATGGAGATTAGATTACTTCATTTAAAGTTCTATTCCACTTCATAGCTTCAAACACAGTTCAAAACTTAGGACTTTCTGGTGCACCCTAAAGTGCTTTTATTTCTTTGGTAGATTAGATTCTACTCCAGTGAGTTTCTGTAGACTATGAGGCATTGCCTTATTCAATATAGATGACAGACACAATAACATAGCATATTGTATAGCAGGTATATGATTTAAAATTCCTTTCTCTATTTTTTTTACTATTTATTTATGGTGCATCTTTTCTCCCCAACATCTCCCTCTTTTAGTCCAATGAAAGGCTCTTTTTCTTATAACAACAAATACAATACAAGACAATAAGAACAATTACGTAGCAATTATGAATATTATAAAGTATAACATAAATTCCTAATGTCCAGACCATATGCATTTGTCAACTAATAGTAATATTTTATTATTTATCTATTTCGATTAGTTTAAAGTTCTATACCTATCTCAGTTTCCATCCTAACTTGCATTACCAACTTAAAAACACCTTCTTAGACCATGAACATCCTTTTCATTACTAAACAACTTAAAACTTAACTGTGAGACTATACCTATCTAGTCTTCAACCACATCAGAGACCTGAGAAGGATAAATATATCTGAATAAACAGGAAGTACAGAGAAAGCAGCTTCCAAAACTAAGAAATCGCAGACAACTGGCTGCCTGGACAGTCCCCAAATTCTATTATTTTTAATTAATTCATTTTACTATCCAGTCATGGGCCCCACTCTCTTCTCCTCCTAGTCCCATCCTTTCACCCTATTTCCCCTTCCCTACTCACCCATTTTCCTCAGAAAAGGGGAGCCACCTACCCCTTATGAAGCCACTCTGGCTCATCAAGTCAGATCAAGCTTAAGAGCAACTTCTTCCATTGAGGCCAAACATTTCAACTCTGCTAGGGGAAGTGATCAGCAAACTGGCAGCAGACATGTCAAACGACAGTCCTCTCTCCACTTGCTAGGATATTGATTGGAAGACTGAGCTGCCAATCAGCTGCACATGTGTGGGGGGCCTAGGTACAATCAGCCACATGTTTGACTGCAGGTCTCAACATGTGTTTGATCTGCTGCTGAGTAGAGCCTCTCAAAGGACCTTTATGCTAGGCTCCTGTCTGCAAGCATATCAAAGTACCATTAGCAGTGTTAGGGGTTGGCTCTCTCCCATGGCGTGGGTTTCAAGTTGTGCCAGTCATTGATTGGGTCTTCCCTCCATCACTGTTCCATTTTTATCCCTGTACATTTTGTAGGCTGGGTAATTTATACGAAAAAGGTTTTGTGGGTGAGTTGGTGTCCCCCTCCCTTCAGGAATTAAATGGCTTTCAATGATTCCTTTCAAAAAGTCTCTTGAAAATAATGAAATTTAAACCTTGAAATATAAATTATTTCTATTTTCCACTATACATAAGAGGTTTCTGTTACAATATTTATTTATTTATTTATTTGTTGATCCTGACAAGAGCCCAATGAAGTAATTTTTACTTTAGGATGAAAAAAATTAAACAGAAGTTAAATAGCTGCCAAATACAAGTTATGAAATACAACAGATTTAGACCCAGAATTAGCTCAGCCACAGTGTTAACATTGTGCTATAAGACGTCCCTGAGGGCAGATGTTTAAGAGGACTTTGCACACACTAAAGAGCTGTAAACATTGGCTATTAATCACTATCATCACCTTCTCTTGCTTGGATGCAAAGATCTGATTACCCAGCAATTTGCCATTCTTAAAGGCACTTTCATAGCTCTGCTTTTGACCACATTGTTATTTTCTGTCCCAAGTGTTCTTGTTTTTCTCCTTAAATGCATCTTCCTTCCTCTAGAGTCAGGTAGACCGTTAGGTCTCATCTGCCCAATAAGATTCTGTAACACACAGCATAACCCTCACTCACTCAAGGGCTGGTGGGAAGACTTCTCTTGTCCCCTGCTCCTCTCCACTTAATGTTTACTAGATAAATTCTGGACTCTTTTTCTCCTAAATAATTTCCATGAAAACAGTCAGCAGACTTCTCTATTGTTCAAAGTAAAACTTTAATGGGATTATGTAGACACAATATTTAAAATTTGATAAAATATTTAATAATTTGTTTGTCTTTCTATTCTATGTGATATCAAACTATGTACTTCCAAATATCCTAATATTCCATTTTCAAAGGTAATAAAAGTCAGTGAAAATAATTCTGTAAAATGATGGACCAATTTGTTGATATTGCTGTTACAAATTATATGAAATGATATCTTTTCATTATTGCCGACTTACTTCCACTATCTTCTTATGAATTATGCAAAAACCAAAGCTTTGTCACCGAATTCATACTCTTGGGACTTTCACAAAACTCAAAAGTTGAGACAATACTGTTTGTTGTATTTTTATTGCTCTATCTTGCAACTATTGGGGGAAACATGACAATTGTGGTAACCATTGTTTGGAGCCCTGCACTGCTGGGCTCCCCCATGTACTTCTTCTTGGCATTCTTGTCCTTTCTGGATGCTTGTGTCTCTTCTATTGTCACACCCAAGATGATTATAGATTTATTTTATAAGAGGAAGACCATCTCTTTTGAATGTTGCATGATGCAAGTGTTTGCTGTCCACTTCTTTAGTGCAGTAGAAGTGATCATCCTGGCAGCCATGGCTTATGACCACTATGTAGCCATTTGTAAGCCCTTGCACTATTCTTCCATTATGAACAGGAGAGTCTGTGGAATTCTTGTAGGGGTAGCCTGGGCTGGGGAATTTTTGCATTCTATCATACAAATTATATTCACTCTGCAATTGCCCTTCTGTGGACCTAATTTTATTGACCATTTCATATGTGACTTGTTCCCACTGCTGAAGCTTGCCTGTACTGACACACACGTTTTTGTCATTTTGGTATTTGCTAACAGCAGTTCTATCTGCATCATTATCTTTTCTTTTTTGCTTGTTTCTTATAGTGTCATCTTGTTCTCTCTGAGAACTCATAGCTCTGAAGGGAGATGTAAAGCTCTCTCTACATGTGGGTCCCACATCACTGTTGTGGTTTTGTTCTTTGTACCATACATATTAATATATGCACGGCCTACATCTCCATTCTTTTTGGAGAAAATGTATTTTTGTTTGCTGATGTCTTGACACCATTACTTAATCCTATGGTTTACACCTTCAGGAATAAGGAAATGAAAAATGCTATAAGGAAAATGTGGAAAATTTTAATAGTGTCTCCTGATACATATTAATGCATTAGGCTGAGAAGATGGTTCTATTGGAAAAACAAAACCTGCACCATGTAACCTAAGAGCTATTTTTTGCATCCCTATTGCCCATGTCTATAGCCAAGTATGGCACTGTGCTTTGAACTTAGTGCTGGTATTACTGAGCTATGTGGGATGTAGTTTTACGTTGGACAGCTAATTTATCAGAAATCCAGTAAATTCCAGGTTAATTCAAAGACTTTGTCTGAAGGAAATAAGACATAGTAAAACAGATAAAGATACTCAAATTTCTTTTTTTAGTCTGCATGCACATGTATGGACACTGGCAATGTCCCCTTCATTCCATGGACACACACACACACACACACGCACACACACACACACACACACACACACACACACACCACACACACACACACACACACACACACACACACAGAGAGAGAGAGAGGGGGTACAGAAAGAGACAGAATATAAACACATAAACACACAAACAAGTGAAAAATATATTTTTAAACAATATGAAAATAGAGCACAGAAAGATAATAAGAGTCAGAGAACTCTAGTGTCCTGGTACAGAACACAGGCTGTTACATATTTTCTTTACATCAAGACTGGTAAGGTGTACCCATATAATATCAGCAAGAGTTGCCTAAAGAAAACTTGAATAATGATAACACAGTTGACTTATATTAATGTGGATGGGAGAAATTTCACAAGGTCACACCTCTAGATAAAATGTGAAAGAATCAATGTCTGCTGAGAGTGTATAGTGGGAGTTGTGAATGCACCAGTGGCATAAATAATGATACAGAGGCTTTTTAATATTTTAAAACTTATGTCTTTTAGCTAGAGCAGTCTCCCGACCCGCTATGTAGCTTGACCTGACTAATCCCAGCACTACTTCCTGTCAAGTAACTAGTTCTACCCCTCTGCTCTGCTCTTGTCCTTGTCAGCTGGCAAATCTCCCTTGTCTGATTTCTTTTCCTAACATATTCCTCTCTCTTTGACTGACAGATCTTTATTACAGCCAATAATATACAATCCTAGATTGCCTTTAGGCTAGTGAGGAAGGATGAATATTTGCAAAATATGAGAGAGGTGATGGAGCATAGAAATAACAATTCAAGATCCAGCCAGCATTTAGCTCTTTGTCAGTACCGAATTAACAATTGAATATACAGGGCAAAGCCTTCACACACTGTATCCCAACAAGAATGCAAACAAATTTTCTCCAGGGACAAACTCTCTAGTAGGCTATCCAAGATCTAGTGGTCAACTT
This sequence comes from Lophiomys imhausi, assembly GCA_907164525.1. NCBI lineage: Eukaryota > Metazoa > Chordata > Mammalia > Rodentia > Muridae > Lophiomys > Lophiomys imhausi. The sequence continues at coordinate 4,663,103 of CAJQZJ010000309.1, read as the reverse complement.
TAAAATGTTTTGTTGTTGTTTGTTTTGTTTTTGTTTTTGTTCTGTTTTGTTTTTGAGACAGGGTTTCTCTGTGTAACAGAGCCCTGGCTGTCCTAGACTCCCTTTGTAGACCAGGCTATCCTCAAACTCACAGAGATCCACCTGCTTCTGCCTCCTCAGTGCTAGAATTTCAGGCATGCACCATCCCAGCTAACTTTAATACATGTATGTATAAACAATGGACTCATTAGGTTGTACACACACACACACAGACGTGTGTATCATATGTACTATATTCTATATTCATATGAAATAGTTGAAGAATTGAAAGAGAAATAAGAAATGGGGATGAATTTGAGATGGAGAGGAGGGAAGAATTTGATGGATAGAAATGGCATAAATATAATACCCATGTAAAAATTCTCAAAAATAAATTTAAAATGAAAAAATATACTTACTTAGACATGCACTTTAGAATTTACTCATATAGCATGTTTCTATTACTCTACAGAAAATGCATTAATATTAGGAGTAAAAGACTTTGCTTTGATCTCAAAATTTTTTTTGTGAATTGACTATTCATTTTTGCTGCATTTATATTAATGACATTTATATTTTATACTCATAAGTCTAATGAAATATTGGAAGGTATTTAAATATTAGAATGCTTGCTATTCACACTGTATGTTAAAAATTTTGAAAAATAAATGTGTTTAATAATATAGAAAGAAACATAGTGAAACAAAACCATGTAAAAATAGGTTTCTAGGTATCATTGTAAAGTCTCAGAACCTAAAAGTATGGGGAGAGGGGGTAAAAAAAAGAACCTGAAGTTCATGCATTACTGTGTCATTTGTCTGTTTTAAAAGTAAGTCGATTAATATTTAATGTAGAATTGAGTAATATTTTGAACTTCTTGTTTTTTTTAAAATGGTTATATATTACTTCAAGTTACATCTTCATCACAGCGCCCTCTTTCCATACCTCCCAGTCCCACCCTCTCATCCTCTACCCCCTCTCCCTTCTGTCCTACTCCTCCGAGTGGAGTGTCCCTACATATCAGCCCCCTGCCCCAGTTCAGCAGTCATATGAGGGCTAAGAGCTTCCTCGTGTATTGGGGAGCTACATGGCAGCACCACTAGTGCAAAGTATCTCCTTAACAGGTAAGAAGGTCTATGTTCCTTTTCTTTTCGGTACATTGGTTATAGTATAGTTTTCCTGTACTATATGGCTAAAATCGAATTATAAATGAATACATGCCATGTGCATCTTTCTGAGTCTGGGTTAGTTCACTCAGAATGAGGTTTTCTAGTTCCATCCATTTGGCTGCAAATTGAATGATTTTATTGTTTCTGATGGCTGAGTAGTATTCCATTGAGTATATGTACCATAGTTTTTGTTTGTTTGTTTGTTTTATCCATTACTCAGTTGAGGAACATCTGGGTTGTTTCCATTTTGAACTTCTTGATAGATAAAATATGATTAGCCTTACTAAGTTGTCAGGCAAAGAATTTATGGTTAGACAGGTCAGAGGACATAGAAAGGAACCTAATACTTTTATTCTGCTACATTAACACAATGTTAAACTGGGTCCCATTTACTTGCTCTTATTCTCATAGGCTAAGGCACACATAACTCTTTGATTTACAGTAGATGGTGATCAGCATAAAACCCACAACTACACAGTGCATAAAATAAGAAACTGACAAAATTCAGTTCTAACGGGCACAAGTACCAAATGTTCCCTCCAAGTCTCAGTGATCCTTGTGGAAGAGGGGTCAGGAAGATTGTAAAACCAGAGATGCTGGATGATTACAAGAAAAGAACATCCTCTGGACACAGTGTGAGAGCTGCATGTATAAACTTAGTGTGGTTGTGACAATATGTGCAAGACCTGTGCAAACCAGATCAAACACCAGTGTGGACCAGGAAGTTTGAAAAAGAGTTCCACTCCTATTCAGGGAACTATTGGCAACTTTTAGCTGCTAAGAAAGGAAGGATCAATTTTCTCTAAAAGTGTAGCCCCTTACAAGCTGACCAAACTCCAATAGATGATTATATTTCCAAAAATATTTGTTCAGCATAAATTGATCAAGATTGGGAGGGCACAAATTTGGGAGCAAAGGGAATGGGGTGTAGAACTTGGAAGTGTAGGGGCAATGAGGATAGATATATTCAAAACTCATTGCACAAAATTCTTAAAAGAGTAATTGAAAGAGGAATTTTCAGAAACGTTATCAATGTAAAGATGGAAACTACACTGTGTATAGATATCTTATAGGAGGTAATATTGACTTACTTTTTACTCTAAAGAATGAAATGGCCCATTATGCCTCTTCAAGACATTCACTCCACATACTACATGCTAAGTTTGCTCATCCTAGTCCATTGGCCCAATTTATTATGATTTCCTTTTCCTGCTGATCATGTAGGCCCTGTCCTTATCCCTCGATATGCAAATCATTTTGTTTGAAGTGTCACGTCTCTAATCAGCTGTGTAAACATGACTACTTAACTCATAGGTCTCCTTAGCCATGATGGATCCTAATGCTGCTAGATTTCCCAGTTCCTCCTCCAGGATTCTCTGTCGCTAGGCTTCAAACTAAGTGCATTCTTTTTGAATACATGTGCCAATGACTTTTCTCTCCCTCCAGAACCCATAGCATTCATAACATATAGTCTGCTTTCCAAGAACACAATGACTTATTAACTATAGAATAGTCAAGATAGGGGAGCTAGATTTGGAGATTCATACCAGAAGACAGCGATGCAGAATACCAGTAAGTGATATGGTCTTTCTTGGATAGTATCTATTCACACTGCTAGCAGGTAATTTATAAAAGAAGATTAAGGATATATCTTGAAACCCTCCATTGTCATTTTTTGAAAAGAAAACCTTCAGAAAAGAAACTCCCTGGGCAGAAACAATAGTAACACAAAGAAGACAACATATCTCTACTTTTCAAAAGTAACTAATCCCATAGTAATTAACTCCAAAGAGAATGATTTTGAAGATCATGCAGACAAAGAAATAAAAATCATGATTTAGCTATATTCAAAAAACTCAAAGATAGTATGAGTATACTTCAAGAGAACAAGAGCATAGTTGAAAGAAATGGAAAAAAAACAAAGATATGAAAATACAATTCAATGCATAGAATTTGTGAAGAAACTTAATTGATGATGAAAGTAAAAAACTAAAATGTCAAATAAAAGCCTCATTATAAAGCTTCACTAATAGAATTGATTAGTTGAAAAACAGATTCAGAGCTAGAAGACAGAGTAGAAAACTTGGATAACCTAACAAATGTCAGTAATAAACAAATACATAAGAAATAAACAAAAAATTAAGCAAAATATTGGACAGTTTATGGAAACAATAAAAAGTCCTAAACTTCAAGATTATGGCATAGAAGAACATAGTAGTGAAGGCATGAAGAATATTTTCAATAAAATGACAGCAGAAAATTTCTTAAACATAAAGAGAAGCCCATCCAGGTATAAAGGGCCTACAGAGCACCAAATAAAACCACCATTGGAGATCTCTACAACACATTATACCTAAAAAAAATTAAAGACACAGATTAATGAAAGGGGATTAAAAACCTCAAAAGAGAAAATTCATATCATTTATTAACTCAGACTTAAGAGAATAACACTTGACTATTAAATAGAAACCTATAAATTAAAAGACTCTGATGAATTTATTCCAAGTTCTAAAAGATCACTCTTGTCAATCTAAAGCACCCTACCTTCCTAGAAAAACTATTCATTAGTATTGAAGGAAAAATCAAAACTTACCATGATTAAAACAGAAAAAAAATTATGACTGATAAGTATGGAATGCTAAATTTAATATTTCAAATAGAAGAGGATAACAATACAAAATATGTAACAAGAAATATTTACTATAAAAAATAAAAACAACAAACAAATAAATAAATTTAAAACAAGTAAGAAAACAGAAGGACATATGGGGAGGGATAAATAACATTTCAGACTTTTAAAAAAAGATTTATTTATTTTATATATATATATAGTATTCTGCCTGCACTCCAGAAGAGGACACCAGATCTCAATGTAGATGGTTGTGAGCCACCATGTGGTTGCTGGGAATTGAACTCAGGACCTTTGGAAGAACAGCCAGGGCTCTTAACCTATGAGCCATCTCTCCATCCCACACTCAGACTTTTAAAGAAAACTATTAGAAACCCATTCCTGTAGAAGATTCCTAAAATGTATACATACATAACATGATTTTAAATATAATTAATATACTGAATATCTGTGGTGAGAGTGTGTATAAGACAAAACAGAGTTGTTGCATACATGAAATCAAAGAAGCTGTGATTACATGTAAACATCTACTCCAGATCAAGCCAGTCAGTCTCCCAGCATGACTGAAGGTGATAATCATGAAGTCCATCATTAACTGAGAAGCTACTGGCAATGAATGGTTACTGTGGGAGGGAGTCAGCGTTATTTAGGAATGTGGCCTCTAAAAGGCTAACCATGCCTCAGAAGATGATCATGTGAACATGTATGCATCCACAACACTAAATAAACTCAGTGGGTTGATAAACAGATCACAGAAAGTGGGAAAAGATGCAGTGGGGGGGTGGTAAGGGAGAAATTAGAAGGGATGGATTTGATCAAAATATTTATGCATGTACAAAATTATCAAATAGTATAAAATCAAGCTTACACTTAAACAAAAAAAAACAAAAACAATGAAATAATTCGGAATATATATATATATAATATATCAGATTAAAATACTCATTTGGTCAAAATCATTTTGTCATTTTCTTTTTCATTCATAAAATTTATTCTTTGAAAAATTGACACACATACACAATGAAAACTCCAATCTCTACTCCTTGCTCTTCTGTCTCCTAATTCTTTTCCCTACCATGAATGGGATCTTAGCTCATCTTCACATTTTGCATTTTATTCTATCAGATCTTTGACTATTTCTCCCTTTCTGGCTATTGTTTAAGGTATTATTATTTTCATTTAGTCTTCAGCCTCTGACTTTGTATTTGTAAAGTATGTAGCATATTTTATTTCATAGGAGTTTATATTTGATAGCTCCTGAGAGAAGTCCTTTCTGTTGACTAGTAATCCCAGAATGCTAAATAGGCTTTTAAAGAAAAAGAGACAGCAACCTCATTCTAACTGTAGACTTTATGTTCTAGAACATGGAGGTAACAAGCAACTGTGCCTATTGGTGCAATAACTCTTTGGAGAGTAATCATCACTAACAGATTATTTTTGAATTGTGTGCTACAGGAGGTAATACATACTGGAAAATAAAGTTGGTCAAACACCTATGGCTGGTGAGGTCACAGGCCTTTGTGTAGAAACTTCTACTGTTCTTCTAAATGAACAAGATATCAAACTTCCTGTTAAATATCAATATTTATATCTCTCAAATATTTTCAACATTTGACAGTTAAGCTTCTTTTTTAGATGTGTGGGTAAATGCAGAGATTTTCAATTAAGTGCAGAGAATGAGTAAATGTTGAATGCTCAAACCTAAATGGGACAGCTATATCAGCCCTCATAGACTAAGACATAGCTCAAAATATAGGACAATATAGAATATAAGACCAACTTTAAAAAAACATCTTTTTAGATCTAGAACACTCTTTTAATTCCTAAACAACTTAAAACTTAACTGTGAGACTATAATTATGTAGTCTTGAACCACATCAGATACCTGAGGTTAATTATATCTGAACAAATAGGAAGTGCAGAGCAAGCAGCTCCCAAAACTAAGTAATGACAGACAACTGGCTGCCTGGACAGTCTCCAATTTCCCTCTATATCATTGGAACATCATTCTTCAGCCTTTTGGTCCAGGATATCTGACAGACGTTAATTGTAAAGCAGGTATTATGAAGGACTTGGCCATCCTGTCTTAGTGGAGCTCAGCTGTCAACTTACCTGGTTCCAAATTTTGACCTTTTTGGATAGCATTCTGCTACAGTTGAAGCAAGGGCTTTTTCTTGTCCTGTAGAGAGCTGCGACGTGCCGCGCCTTAAAAATGGCGCTGGTCTC
>CAJQZJ010000309.1:4627925-4657051 GCA_907164525.1 Lophiomys imhausi | reverse complement strand
ATACGTGGGCCTCTAAGATAGCACCATGTGGCTTTACTTGATTGGCTGTTCATTTAGTATTTAGCCTGTGGGTTGGGTCTGCCCGGCCCCCATTCGGAAGACTGTTTTCAAGGGACCTGAATAAACTGCAGGAGAAGAGCTTTTGCGAGTTGCGTCATTTCTTGCTGGTCGAGAGGGACGCGACATTGTCCAGTGGCTAGCTTGCCACTAATGCAGCCATCTTCAAATAGAGATTCTTTGATGCTCATCATCTACTTGGAGTAGAATGGGGATGTTGTCAGGGGCTGACATGTTTCAACATCAAAAATTCTTAATTTAAGTCATCTTTAAATTCCATATTCTACAGATATCTTGATGTTTTTGAAGATCATCTGTCTATCTCTGTATATTTGAATAAACAAATGTTGGTAATATAAGCTAGGATGGAAACTGAGTTAGGTATAGAACTTTAAACTCATTGAGATAGATAGATAATAAAATATTATTATGAGTTGCCAAATACATATGGACTGGACATTAGGAATGTGTGTTACGCCTTTTAATTTTCATAATTGTTGCACAATTGGTCTTAGTGTCTTGTATTGTATTTATTGTTACAAAAATAGTCTTTTGTTGGACAAAAAAGGGAGATATTGGGGGAAAAGGTACACTTTAAATAAAAAAAAAAGAGAATAGGAGGGAGAGGAGAGCTAGGGTAGGAGGGTGCGATCAGGAGGGGAGAAGGGATGGGACTGTGATTGACATGTAACTTGAAGAGATAAATAAACATTGAAAAAAGTAGTAACAAAACAAACAAACAAGAATATAACACCTAGGAAATTGGTAGGTGTGCTATGATACAGTGTCTGCTAGATGTGATATGGTAATTTTAATCATAAACAAGTATCAGGTTTATGTATACCACAACTGGGACAAGATTTATTCTTCAATATTCCATTATGAATGGGGGAAGGATTCATGAGTTTCTACCCATCCTGAATTTAATGGTTGTTGGTAAAGATATCTACATTTATGTAGTCACCTTAAGTTTCCAAATGTTTAGTCATAACTTTCTATACATGCTCATATGAGTAGCCATAATTAAACTATTTGGTCAATAAAAAAAAGATATGAATATAGGAAGAGGTGCCTGAAAAGAAGATCTGCAAAACAAGAAGAGACAGTTATGTCAATATGATCATATTGTACATACATGTACATACATGAAATAATCAAAATTAGTAAAAATAAAGCAAAAATTCTTACAGAGAGTAAAAATATTTCTATTAGTATTATTTCATATTTATTATATATATGATATTTATCTTTAATGAATAATCTTTAATACTGTTTCTCAAAATATTGTGAATATTTTCCTGACAGATTGATTTAAAAAATTCCTTGTGACAGAAAGAAATTTGGTTAAATGCTGTACAGAGACATTGTACTCTTTCCGACATAAAATTGTGTTCTTTATGTGAAAAAGATGATACACAAGAGCATTAGCAATATAACCTTAATGAAATTTTTAGAAACATACAACATAATTTTGAATGGACATAAAAACATTATAAATACTATAATGAGTGTAAACGTGCAGAAGAGTATGTCTTAGAATCTCATGAGACATTTTTTCTTAAAGCCTTAGGGATAAAGAATCACTCACACCAATACACATGTCTCAGGGAAATCCCTTTAAATTCTGGTTACAGTGATGGAAGAATTTTGGATTCTTCTTTTATGTTTTTCTCAAACAACTATGTGAACACAGAACTTGAAAAGTAGAGGTAATATTCTACATTTTCACTGTCAAGGCTGCTCTCCTGATGTCTCCTAGATGTGGAAGGCAGAGATGGAAAAAAGTGGAGAATTTTGGTCAAAACTGATAGTCACTATACCATAGAAAATAGGAGACATACATTCAGAGTTTATGCAGATCTGACATATGGCGAGACTCATAGGGCACATCTTTTTATTTTCAGAAGTTATAATATTTATTTAATATTTAAATTTAAAGGAAAACTGATTTTGGGGGCTTTAGTTGATGTTAAATTTTAAGCAACTTGATAAAAACAAGGTATTTGTTTTAAATGAAGTATATCATATTTACTGTTCCCTTCTAGAATATAATATTTTTAACCTCTAAGAATGGAGATTATTTTCTTCTGCTTTTGTCACTTAACAAATTATTAAAATGCTTCATCTTTAATTTTTTAGTGTTTTATTTATACTAGCATAAGATAGTTATTTATTAGATTCTAAGTTTCACATTATATCCCTTACAAATGTTTTCCATATTCCTTACTTTTTAATACTTTTCTCAGAATAGTATTTTAATTTAAAATTTCCTCAACTCATTTTGCTTTCATACTGTAATTTGGGAACTAGAATACTATTTCAAATTATAAATAGGATTCTAGAATAATTTCTAATATGTGTTGTAAATGTATTTAATGAGTAAACCCTTTTCAATGTAATCAGAATACTTATAATGTAGTTTAAGAAAACATTTTTCTTTTGACAGATTCAATATTTCATCCCAGTATGGCTATGTAGGTACTGCTTAAAATAATATTGGAATCATTAGTCACAAGTTATTCTTGAAGTGTTTTTAGAATATGATTTAAAAACAATGAATTTGGCTCGGTGTGATGGCACAAGGTTGTGACACTATGACCCCGAGGTGGGTCATAGCTGGAGGCTCAGGAACTAAAAGTCATTGTAAGCTAGGGTGATGTTATGTCCAACTATGCTACAGCAGACCTTGTCAACCCCAGTTTATTTTCATGGACCATAAAGTCTGAGATCTGGTAGTTTGTTCAATCATGTGACTATTTACAAATAAATCTTTTGTTAACTATTTTAAAAGTATATTTTATTAGTAGTAAATTTCATATGTACAATGCATTGTGTTCATCTACACTCCCATCCTCTTCCTCCGATATCCTCCCATAGCTGAGTAAAAACAATGTTTACATTTACATTTAACATTGCGTTCCCTCTCATTTTAGATTAACACAAATGAGGTATAACAGAAGGTTTCAGTTCACCACTTACTGAGTTTCACTTGACATTGCTCAGTGCTTTAATAAGAGTTTATTTAGAAAAACTCTGAAATAAACAAGTATATATTAGCCATAAATAAATAGGAGATTTTATGTATATTTAACTTAATTTAAAACTATTAATAATTTTATTTCATAGGAGTAAATTTGGGCTTCAGCTTCTGTTTAGGCTTATCATCTCTGATATGATATAAATTCATAACACTTGTGATCATAAAACATAGTGACTATGCTGTTCTGTCCATTATTGACTTCATAAAATAATTTAGAAAATTGTTTTCTAGAAAATGGCAGTGTCAGTTCAATCAGAACTAATTGGAATCTTAAATAAACATAAATATTAAATTAATATTTATTGAATTTTTAAGTTAGTATGGGCCTTTGTTTCCTTGGAAGCTCCAGTCAGTTTTGCTATTTTGATTTTTGTTTTCTTTCATTTTGTTTTAGAAGATGGCTGTTAAAACATGAGTATCTGTGAGTGGGGACAAGAGCTTCAGCATTTCACCATTTGTTAAGGACATTAGACCATTCTACGCATTGAAAGCATATTTTCCTACAACCCATAAAACCAGGTATTTTACTTTGTGAATATATATAGATAAGAACACTTAGCAGATTTGGATATGGAAAAGCAAGAATTTGATATAAAATAATCTTCCTTGATTTGCATCATTGTCTGGGATTCCTTTCTGCTCAACACTCAACATCTCCTCCAGTATTTCTGTTTCCATCATTATTTTGATGTGATTTTTACAAAAGAACATTGGCTGTTCCCAGGCTTATTAAATTTTAGGAGCATCATATAAACAGACCCATCCAATAGAAAATGGCAAATGTCAAGATCTGAGAAAAAAAATATCAAGAATCCAGAGCAGTTTTCTCTTTATTTTTTCCCATGCATTGTCATTATAAGAAATAATAAGTTTCATTCTAACATTTCATTCATGCACACCATGCCCTGTGATCTCCTTACTAATTGCACTTCCATGTCCATCCTGATTTGTCACAAAATGACAACTGGTAAATTATGTGGTGGTCATTGTATTATACTTTAGAAGATTACTGACTGATCTAGTGGCACAGTTATGTTGTAAGGTGGTTTTTGTTTGTTTGTTTGGTTTTTGCTGTAGATTATAATTTGAAATAGAGTTCATATTATAGATACTGTTGAAGAACCACACTAGGAACATCATGGAAATGGTTGTTTCAAACTATTCATCTTCCCCTCCTCTTTCTTCAATTGCAATTATATCTGTTCTCTGTAAATGTCAGTCATTAAAATCATCACTTTTTTTCTTCTCTATATAAATAAATAAATACATTATTACTTTACTCACAGATATGTAATAACATATACATATATAAATATCTATATTCATTCATATAGATATTCACACAGAAAAATATGTTTTGCAAACATTTCAGTTATACTCAGAAGAAGATACAAATACCTTTTAAACTGTGATTTCCTGAGGAAATTTATTCAAGAGCTGCAATATCCGACTAGGTGTTCTACATGAAGCAGCTGGGTTTAAAAGTGAGTGGATGACTCCTAGAGTTATAAGGGAAATACCATAAACAATATTTTAACATTGTCAAATTTAATCATCCCTATAGTCCTTAGAGATGAACAAGTAATTTAAGAGTATGTTTTATATTAAATATTTCAAACTATATTTTTGTAGAGGTGTATTTTTCTAAACAAGGTCACATTGTATAAATATCTGGCAAATAAATCTAAGGACTCTATATTACATTCAATGAATAGTTTGCCCTCTTAAGCTATATAATTTTCACACAGGTGATTGGTTCATCATCTTTTGATTTTCCATCCTTTAACTTGTTGGTTTTATTAAAATATGTGATTCACACACGGACAATGGTTTAAGAAGCAGTATCTTTACAGATAGAGAAAGACTGTATAAACCTCTACTCTGAAATTCTCAGTATTAAAAAAAAAAAATCTCACTCTGCCTCGTTGATCCCAAGAAGTGTATACAGACTGTGGAGCTAAAGGCTCTTGAATTTCAAGTTTAAACATTTTGTTCCTTTAAACTTAAATTTTAGTTAAAAGTTTTACATTTGTCACATATTGTTGACTTGGAGGCTAGGTCCTACACAGTTGCATTTTTTCACTCCATTTAGTCATCAGACAACAGCATTATTTTTATAAAGCTGTGGTCACACTATAAATTGATGAATTAAAGTGAATTTCAACAATTTCTTCATTAGCATAATGTCAGTGGTAGCTACTGATAAACTGAACTTTCTGTGTTATAAAGAACAAATTACTTGATTTGAAATCTAATGCATTTCATGCTTTGATACATAATTTAAAATGTCAGGATTTTCAAAGCACATTTTATTTCTTCTTCTATTGGTAGATAAAGTTTCAGTCCATTACTGTATATGACTCTGTTCTACCTTGTTCTATGGAATGGTAGACATGATTAATACAATGTAGTCTTTGGTTTGTAATAAAGGTATGATTTCTAACTGCCTTTCAACATTTTATTACAAAAAATAATTAAGAGATTGATAAAAGCTGAAAATTCAGGCATGTGTTTCCCTTCCTAACACTAATAGTTGGTTTTACTACAAATATTAAAATTTGTGGCTATTTAAAATTATTCAATAATTTCTGCCTCAACTCTATATTATATCTATAATTGTTTAAAAAGCTACTCTGTTTTAAATAGTAATGAAATCAATCAAGATAATTTTTGCATAAAGATGTGCCATATTGTTGATGCTAATATTGAAAATTTGTATGATATGTTTTTTTTTTTTTATATTTGCAGAGGTTCACAAATACACTATTCTTTCAAACTCCGCTGGAGAACATGTGTAACCAGAGCTTGGTCAATGAGTTTATACTCCTGGGGCTTTCACAAAACCCCCAAATTGAGAAAATATCATTTGTTATATTTTTATTGGTTTATCTTGCAACTCTTGTGGGCAACACGATGATAGTGGTGACCATTGTCCACAGTCCTACACTGCTGGGCTCCCCTATGTACTTCTTCTTGGCATTCCTATCTTTCCTGGATGCATGTGTCTCTTCTATTGTCACACCAAAGATGATTGTAGACTTGGCTTATGAGAAGAAGACCATCTCTTTCAAATGTTGTATGACACAGGTCTTTGCTGTGCACTTTCTTACTGCAGTGGAAGTCATTGTTCTGGCAGCCATGGCCTATGACCGCTATGTGGCCATTTGCAAGCCCTTACACTACTCTTTCATCATGAACCAGAGGCTCTGTGGGATTCTGGTAGGAGTAGCATGGGCTGGAGGATTCTTGCATTCTATCATACAAATTGCCTTCACTTTGCAATTGCCCTTCTGTGGACCCAATATCATTGATCATTTCATATGTGACTTGTTCCCATTGCTGAAACTTGCCTGCACTGACACACACATTTTTGTCATTTTGGTGTTTGCCAACAGTGGGTCTATCTGCATAATTATATTCTCCTTTTTGCTTGTTTCCTATGGTGTCATTTTATTCTCTTTGAAAGCCCACAGCTCTGAAGGGCGACGTAAGGCCCTGTCCACCTGTGGATCCCATATTACTGTTGTAGTCTTTTTCTTTGTTCCTTGTATATTAATATATGCACGACCTACATCTGCATTCTCTTTTGAGAAAAAATGTGTTTGTGTTTACAGATGTCCTGACACCATTGCTTAATCCTATGGTTTATACTTTCAGGAATAAGGAAATGATAAATGCCATCAGGAAAATGTGGGAAAGACTGATAATGAGGTCTGATAAGTATTAAAACATTGTATTTATAAGACTGAGGCAATGGTGTAGAGAACAAAAGTAATTATATGTAAGAATGAAGACTGTTTGGATCCTTATCACTCATGTCCAAAGTCAATTATGATAGGTCATCTTTAACCCACTGTGGGTGAATCAGAACTAAGAAGGCCCCAAGGATGAACTGGACAATTAATCTGTGAGTAACACAGCTAGCTCAAGTCTCAGAAAAGATGCTGTGAAAATGTACATTAAATTTTATAGTTTCAGTATTGAATATATTTTATGCATTTATACATCAATAAAAACAAAAAGTCCATGACAGAATTGGGAGTAAAAAAATATGGCATTATATCCTTTTTACAACTCATGAGTTGCACAGATTTTGGGGGTCTGATTAATTTTGAACTAGGACATTTTTATTTTGCAAATATTTTTAAACAAATTTTTAAAAAAATTAAAGGTCAGTTGAACTTTATACTATCATAAATCTAAGGAAATATTGAAAGAAATTTAGCTATTAGAATATCTATTGGTTGATGAAATAAATGTCTCTTTAATTTGGGAGAAGAAACATACTGAAAATATTCGAAGGGAATATAGGGTTCTTAGTGACAATGAAATTGCTTAAATAGAAATATATAGAGAGGAACATAATTAGAAACCTTATATCATTTTTCAAATTTGATATGTGAGGATGGATTTATTTTTCACACAGGTTTTTACTTTTACATAACCCTGGCTGGTTATGTAGGCATAACTGGATTCGAACTCTCAGAGATAAACCTTCCTCTGTTTTTGAAATGAAGAAAATAAAGTTGTGCACAAACATGCCCACCAGAGATGAGATTTCAAATCAATAGGAATTTTTGGGGTGTTTAATCAACTCCAGGAGGGATAGTTGTTACCGCAAACACCATTGCTCATATTCCCTTGGTTTAAGTAATTCTCTCTTTTTAAAATTCTGTATTGATTTTTAACTTTTTCACTAATTTTGAAACTGTTTAAAACTATATCTTACACTCTCTTTCCTAATGTATTTTCACACATTGTTGTTAGCTTGCTATTCTAAATTGTTCCTAACAAAAACAGACAATAGATATTAAAAAAAAAACGTAGAAAATGCCAAGAATGGTTTAAAATGATAGTCATGGATACAGCAATGTTAGTATCTGATTGCTGATCATTTCCAGGTAAATAGTCCATGATACTGAATATAAATTATGTCACGTTATTATTTTGTGTTGGAACCCAAGAATAAAATTTAAATTAAAAGAAAATAAGCCTTGTGTCTTGATCTCATTCATTCTAGAAGTGATGTCTATGAGAACCAGTATTTACAAGTTTTTTGTTGTTCTTGATGTTTTTATAAATCAATTAATGGACTGATACACTGGACAGAGAAACATTTAGTACATGACATGGATATATTAATTTTTCTTATATTTATGTTACTAGGTTTATGAATGTTTTTCCTGTTTGTGTACATTTATGCTGTATATGAAGTACTCACTGAGATGAGAAGATGTTAAGTACCTTGGAATAACGTCATTCACCATATAAAGAAGATGAAAGAAAAAAACCACATGATAATCTCTCTAGATGCAGAAAAAGCATTTGACAAAATCCAACACAACTTCATGATAAAAGTTCTGGAGAGAATGGGCATACAAGGACCGTACCTAGAAATAATAAAGGCAATATACAGCATGCCAGTGGCCAACATCAAATTAAATGGAGAGAAACTTGAAGCAATTCGTCTAAACTCAGGGACAAGACAAGAATGTTCACATTCACCATATCTCTTCAATATAGTACTTGAAGTTCTTGCTAGAGCAATAAGACAACTAAAGGAGATCAACGGGATAAACATTGGAAATGAAGAAGTCAAATTATCTCTATTTGCAGATGATATGATAGTATACATAAGCGACCCCAAAAATTCCACCAGAGAACTCTTAGAGCTGATAAACACCTTCAACAAAGTGGATGGATACAAAAGTAATTCAAAAAAATCAGAAGCCCTTCTTTTTACAACAAACAAATGGGCTGAGAAAGAAATAAGAGAAACAACCCCCTTCACAATAGCCACAAACAACATAAAATACCTAGGGGTAACTCTAACCAAGCAAGTAAAGGACCTGTACAAAAAGAACTTCAAGCCCTTGAAGAAAGAAGTGGAAGAGGCCTTTAGAAGATGGAAAGATCTCCCATGATCATAGATAGGTAGGATCAACATAATAAAAACGGCCATTCTACCAAAAGCAATATATAGATTCAATGCAATTCCTATCAAAATACCAACACAATTTTTTATATACTTGGAAAGAGCTATTCTCGATTTCATATGAAAGAACAAAAAGCCAAGAATAGCTAAATCAATCCTGTACAATAAATAACATGTGGAGTTATCACCATCCCAGATTTCAAGCTGTACTACAGACCAATAGTTGTAAAAACAGCATGGTATTGGTATAGAAACAGACCTGTATATCAATGGAGTCGAATTGAAGATCCAGAAATAGACCTACACACTTATGGCCACCTAATTTTTGACAAAGAAGCCAAAACGGCACAATGGAAGAAGGACAGCATCTTCAACAAATGGTGCTGGTCCAACTGGATGTCCACTTGTAAAAGATTGAAATTAGGTCCATACTTATCACCTTGTATAAAACTTAAGTCCAAGTGGATCAAAGACCTTAACATAAGGCCGGTCACACTAAATATACTAGAAGAAAAAGTGGGAAAAACCCTTGAACTAATTGGCACAGGTGACAACTTCCTGAACAGAACACCAACAGCTGAGGACCTCAGACCAACAATCAATATATGGGACCTCATGAAACTGAAAAGCTTCTGTAAGGCAAAAGACCCTGTCATTCAAAAACAACGGCAGCCTACAGACTGGGAGAAAATCTTCACCAACCCCACATCTGACAGAGGGCTAATATCAAAAATCTACAAAGAACTCAAGAAATTAAATGCCAAGAAACCAAATAATCCAATCAAAAAATGGGGGACAGAGCTAAATAGAGAATTCACAAAGGAGGAATGTCTAATGGCTGAGAGACACTTGAAGAAATGCTTAACATCCTTAATCATCAGAGAAATGCAACTCAAGACAACTCTGAGATTCCATCTCACACCTGTCAGAATGGCTAAGATCAAAAGCTCAAATGACAGCACATGCTGGCGAGGGTGTGAAGAAAGGGGTACCCTACTCCATTGCTGGTGGGAATGCAGGCTTGTGCAACCACTATGGAGGTCAGTCTGGTGATATCTTAGAAAACTTGGAATAGCTCTGCCTCAGGACCCAGCCATACCACTTCTGGGTATACACCCAAATGCCTCTTCACAGAATCATAAGGAAGTTTCCTCATCTATGTTTATAGCAGCCTTATTTGTAATAGCTAGAAACTGGAAACAACCCAGATGTCCCTCAACTGAAGAATGGGTTAAAAAACTATGGTACATCTACCCAATGGAATATTATTCAGCTATCAGGAACAATGAAATTATGCAATTTCCAGCCAAATGGATGGAACTAGAAAAGCTCATCCTGAGTGAACTAACACAGACTCAGAAGGACACATATGGCATCTATTCATTTATAGTAGGATTTTAGCTATATAGTAGAAGGTATCCATACTACAACTAACACACCAAAGGGAACTTGGACATAGACTTTTTATTTTTTTATTTATTTTTATAATTTTTTAAAATATTTTTTCTTTTTTTAGTCTTTTTTATCTATTTGTCTGCTTATTTGTATGTTTGTTTTTTAGTTCTCTCTCCCAGGCAATGAGACACTTTTACCTGATGGTACTGCCTCGTATACCCCCAATGAATGCGGAGGCTCTTGACCCTCATACGACCTCTCAACTGAGATGAGGGACTGTTATATAAGGATACCCCCTCCCAGAGAAATGGGATTGAAGTGTTAGGAGGTAAAGAAAAAAAATGAAATGTGATGTTTTGGCTTTTTACTACTAATTGTCATAAAATATTTAGGATAATTAAGAAATGCAAACTAATAGTGATGCATGCCGGTCATTCTGTTAGGTACTAAGACAGCCTATTATAGTTATTTTCTAAGCTAATCAGAAATAAAGCTGCTAAGAGACAAGCAACATCTGCTTACCCTAATATAAGAGATAGATAGGGCCTCTTCAAAAACCTCAAGAGATCTGCAGAATATGGCATTCAAGATGTTTTCATAACTTTAGATTTTTTTTATATCAAGACATATTAACTCCTGACAGCACCCCCTATTCTACTCCAAACACATGATGAGCATCGAAGAATTCCAGTGGGAGATGATTGAATTAGTCACAAGCCTATCTCTTGGTAAGAAAAGCACCTTGCTCCAACTGTGGACAGAATGCTGTCCAAAAAGGACAAAACCTGGAAGCAGGAAGTTGACAGCCTAGCTCTGCCAAGACAGGGTAGGTAAGTCCTTCATAACCCCTGCTCTACAATCAATGTCTGTCAGAGAAACGGGGCCAAATGACTGAAGATTGATGCTGTAATGTATGCAGAGAAAATGGGAACTTCCCAGGCAGCCACTGGTATGTCATTTCTTAGTTTTGGAAGCTGCAGGCCCCGTACTTCCTATAAAATCAGATATATTTATCCTTCTCAGGTCTCTGAGGTGGTTGAAGAACAGATAGCTAGAGTCTCATAATTAAATTTTAGCTTGTTTTGGACTCAAGAGAGTGTTATAGATCTAAGAAGATGCTTTTAAAATTGTGTTGCAAGTTAGTATCAATGTTGAGTTAGATATAGAACTTTAAACTCATGGAGACGGTTAGATAGTAGAATGTTAAAGTCAGGTACCAAATACATATGGACTGGACATTGGGAATGTATGCTAAGCCATATAATCCTCATAACTGTAGCCTAATTACCTCTGTTGTTTTTTATTGTATTTATTATTATAAGAGAAAGAGCCATTTGTTGGACTGAAAGGGGAAACTGTAGGGGGAAATAAGATATACCTTAAACTTAAAAAAAAGGAAGAGGATGGGGGTTTGGTGGGAGGGTGGGACTGGAGGGAGGAATAGGAAGGGGACTGTGATTGAGATGTAACTTGAAGAAATAAAAAATAAAGGAAAAAAATAAAACCATGTTATTTAATTAAAAAAAAAGAGTTACAAATGGTTGTGTGATGGTTATTTTTGGTTGTCTACTTGAATCCATTTGCAATTAACTAAAATTCATCATTGTTGGACTAGCTGATCCACAAACCCTAAGCCACTCTAATAAATTATATATATATATATATATATACACATATATATTTCATTTATTATACCAGCTCTGTTTCTCCAGAGAACCCTGAATAATATGCCTGTGAGACACACTGTAGATGCTGAGAAATGCAGTTCTTCTCCAAATGCAGTGAGTGCTCTTCACTATTGACCAATCTTTCAGCCCTATGGATATGTTTTATAGAATTTTTCTACATCTGCATTAAAAACTATATTGGGAATAGAAAGATATAAAAATTAGAGACTTTAAAGAGGACAGAGCTCTGAAAATGTACAATTTTCATTAAGTTGTGTGCTGTGAAAAGTTTTCTTTTGCAGATGACTTAACCCTTGAAACAATGAACAGATATTAAATGTGTACACCTGTATAAGTCTGAGCCCTTCAGCATTCCAACTAGAATAGAGGAGGAACTTCTGTAGCTCCTCTTATCCCTGGGAGGCTATTGACAGGTAATTGTTGCTGGTGAAATGCTGTCATTTTTTTTACAAGTACGTAAACATAAGTAAGAACTTTTGTATGATCCAGTAAATATCCTCTTATTCATCTTCATTCAAGCAAATCTAATTAAAGACAGTGGGTTAAAATGCATGATATTGATTCTTAATATTTTGAAGGGAGAAGAGGGTCAACATAATTGGGAGGGTGGTAAGAGAGAGGGGTATCCTATTAATATATATACCTTTTATATATTTATATATAAAATGTTCTCCTTTATAGTCCTTTCTAGGTTTTCCCAAAATAATACATATTTAACTTACAATTAAATTATTATTACTTACTTCACAATTGTCTTTATCTCCAGTTCAAAGAGTCCTCTTATGATCTCCTTGAGTACCAGGCATACACATGGTAGCAATACATGTGTCCCACTCATAAATAAACCACTAAAAATAAAAACAAACCACCCTTTTAAAAGTAGAAGAAACAGTAATTTATTGAAAATTTCCTTGTGACAAGGAAATATGCTTAAGTTCAGCACATAAACACCATTTTTCATATATTATTAAATAGGGTTTTATTCCTGAGCAATGATGAGAGCATTATTAAATAGAATCCATGGAAAACATTTTTTTAAAAAGCACAACAAAACTTTGGAAATACATGTAAGTATCATTAAACACTAGAGGAAGCAAAAAATGTTTAGAACTATGTCATGGAATCTCAAGGGGGCAGAATATTTCCAAACCCTTGGGAGAGTAATAGTCAATATCATACGTTCATAACATATCAGGGAAACCTCTTTAAATTCTAGGAACAGTCAAGGAGGAATTATGATTTGTTCATTTTTTCTATTATTTGGAGTCCATGATGAGTATAGTTCTTGTGAGACAGATACAATGTCCCCCACTCTCATTGACAGAGCTGCTCTCCTTTCTCTTACAAGTAGGAACTGGATGCAAGCAGAAGATTTTGATCACCACTGAATGGACAGTCTGCCATAGAGATTAGAAGATGACTATCATCAGATTTTTCATACAACTGTCCCATGGTAAAGCACATAATTTATAGTTTTCACTTGTATAGATTATTTTTAGTTTTGATAAAGTGATAATATTTAGGTGTTGTGATCAGGCAACTATACACCTGTTGCTTCATAAATGTGTTCTTTGAGCTGTGTAAATTCTGGTCCTCAGATTCCTTACCTTAGTAGAGTTGTATGATTAAAAGTCAATCTAAACAAAAATAGATAAAATGATACATGAAGAGTCTAGAACCCAGCACTTCACATATAATAATGGCACAAGTGTCCAGAGTATTCAACAGGAGTTCATAGAGTACAAACTCTTTTCCATCCCCTCTCCTTCCCTTCCCTTCTCTTCCTTTTTCTTTTTACTAAACATAGTATTTAAATACTTCCTTTGATGTTCCCATACTACCAGTGTTTTATATATAGTATCATGTGAAAGTAATTTACAATAGTCTTACATAATCATCCTCAAAGCTAGTCTTTTAGATATTTCTAAATTTCTTCTACTTTTAAAGGGTGGTTTATTTTTATTTTGAGTGGTTTATTTATAAGTGGGATACATGTATTGGTACCATGTGTATGTCTGGTACTCAAGGAGGTCATAAGAGGACTCTTGGAACTGGAGATAAAGACAATTGTGAGATGCCATATGGGTGCTAGAAGCCAAATCCAGATCCCCTGTAAGAGGAAAAAGTTTTCTTAACCCTGAGAAAAAATTTCAAGCTAGTTTTTTAGTAGTTTTGACATATTCTAAGGTAAAATTTTCTAAAATGATTTTATTTTCAGAATTAAATTTTCATTCTGTAATTTATCTAAATTCATTTGATTTTTTTGACTGGCGTTACATACTTATATTTCTATAGTTACTTATATTTTTAATGTATTGACTTAATAATATGGAAAATAAAGAACATGTTATTTCTAAATGTATTTAAAGATATTGAATTGAGAATTTTAATAAATTGGTAAAGTTTTTTTAAATGTCATTTTAAAAAGACATCTTAATATGTCATTTAAAGATTTTTCTTTTAAAAAGAAAATTTTTACTGATTCAATTTTTTATCTAAGTTTGGCTAGATAGACAAGAAAATAATAATGCCATTGATGTTATTGTGTTCTTTTTTAGAATTTGCATAATATGTTTATAAAAATTATGAATTTGGCTGGGTGTGGTAGCATATGTTTGGAATCCCAGCACATGGAGATGAAGACAGAAAGATTAGGAGTTCAAAGTCATTCTAGGTTCTAGGTTACATGATGAGTTTGAGTCCAGGCTCGGCTATATCAGACTTTTCAATCCCCTACTAAAATAGTGAACTCTCATCTTATCTCCCATGAACCAAAATGATTCATGTATGATACTTTGCTCTCATTCCTATTATACATAAATTCATTTTTCTAACTTTAATTAAGTATACATCAATTATTCTTTGAGAATTTTAGACTTGCATGCAACATATTCTGATCATATAGATTTCTTGTTCTCAGACCTTCAACTAGATCCAGACCCACTCAAAAGCAGAAGGTGAAATATTTTTAAAGTTTTATTTCCCAATGTTTTTAGCTTCATTATGATACTACAGAATGTAGTAGGATATCACACATATAGTTTGTTAATATTGTAATGCTGCTTTACTAAGGATTATTAATTAACTGCAGCTAAGTTAATTTCAGCTACATAACAATTCTATTTAATTTTGCTTAGCTTTCAAATATGTAGAAGATACTACCTCCTACTAGATGTCCTGTGCCTCTGTCTCTTACAATCTTTCTTCCCCGCTGTCTGCAATGCTCCCTGAACTTTACGTCTATGAGTTAGGTTGTAGATGTATCAGGTTGAATTGGGCACCCCACAGTCAGATGTTTTCTGCATTTTGACTAGTGGCAGACTTCTTTAATTGCCTCCACCTGGTGCACAAAATATTGCAATTCAATTTAGATTACAGTTTGTGTTATATCACTTAGATTCTAATCGAAAACCATAAGTTCAGTAATCATCAACTGCAACAACATTGTACTCTCTCCATTGTGGATGTCTCACTGCAAATGTGGCAATTGTTTTAGTGGGAAAATAATAGTGACATTTTGTTTAGCACTGATGGCCATGTTAAATAGAGCAGGGAAATGAAGCTATGATTTACTTTCTTTTAAAATTAACATAATGCCTGTTTTCCTTGGAACATCTTGCTCTGTTTAGTTTTCTTTGTACAACACAACTCTCTGATACACGAGTCCCTGTCTGTGTATATGAGGAACTTCACACTGCACCATTGATCACTATTATTAATTTTTTGGTATGGGAAACTTGCTATTTATTTTTATTCTTCTCTCATATTAAGAACATTAAAAACTGTTGTGCAATGAAACAACTATAACTTTTAAAAAATGTGTTCTTCTCTCAAAATATACATCCCGACAACAGCCCACTCCTCCCAGTCTCACCCTTGCACACACACCATATCCTACAGAATCCTGTAAATAAACTATAGTTATTGTTATAAATGGTGATTGTCTAGCGGCCCTGCATGGTTCATTTTATACTGCTGATTTGGGAGATTCTTTTTGCTATACTTGGCTTTAAATTCAGAGTTAATAAAGGGTTCAGATGCTGGCAAAGAAGTGACCTAAGAATATCAAGATGAATATTGTTCTGCAGTAAATTTATGAAACTTCTTGTGATACAATTTAATGTGTGGAATTGTGTTTTTTTTGTTGTATTTGACAATCAATAAAACTGCCTTGTGCTTAGTTCTTTGTATATACTCTTAAGTCTTTTACTCACAGATTTGGAGTGAGTAAAAAAAAACAATGGATACAAATATTCATATCTATATGTAGGTATATATTCACATACAAAATTATATTTTACTGATACATTTTTTGTTGTGTGTACTGAAGATGCAGATAAGCTTTAGTGCTGTGATTACCTGTGACAATGAATCCAAGAACTGCAATATTTACCGAGAGGGTTCATGGAAGCTCCTTCTGTTTGTAAAACAGTTCAAGTGAATTAATTACAACTACCTTTGAATTGATATCCTACCATGAGTAATATTTTCAAACTTGATCCTCCTCATCATTCTTGGAGATTATCAGATAAATTGTTTACCAATATGTTTGAAGTAGATTCATATAATTTCAAGTAATATATTGTATAGAATTATATTTATTCAAATAAGGTGATATTGTATAAATGTCAAATAAGTAAGTCTCAAAACTATAAATTATAATCAGTGAATTATTTCTTCTATTCAGTTATGTGGTTTTCTACAATTGGCCTATGTAGATGGGAAACTCATTATTATTCTCTGTTTTTTACTCAACTGCTTTAAGTAAGATGTGTCATTCATACACAGGCAAAGTAATAGCATGTAGTACCTTTACAGAGACAGGGAACCTGTTGCATGGCTATCTTTCCTCTTATTTTCTTATTGAGAAAAAAAATGTTTC
This sequence comes from Lophiomys imhausi, assembly GCA_907164525.1. Classification (NCBI taxonomy): domain Eukaryota; kingdom Metazoa; phylum Chordata; class Mammalia; order Rodentia; family Muridae; genus Lophiomys; species Lophiomys imhausi. Next base: position 4,640,054 of record CAJQZJ010000309.1, on the reverse strand, counting down.
ACTGGATCCTGTTGGTCCTCAGAAGAGACCCAGTGTCTTTAAAATCCTAAGTTATTTTTGTTTGTTTAAAGGAACAAACTTCCTTTGTTTCTTTAAATTTATGATATGATCATACCATTAAAATAGCAACATTAACCTCTGACACTACTGACTAGGAGATCGAGTTCTGAGTAGTGGCTTTTTATCTACTCTTTCCATTAGTTGTCATGGCATCAGCACACTTTTTTTGAAATCTGGTTGTTTATTTTATTTTTATTTATTTTATTTTTTAAATGTTTATTTATTACATCAAGTTACATCTCCATCATAGTGCCCTCATTCCACCCCTCCCAGTTCCACCTTCCCATCCTCTTCTCCCTCCCCCACTCATCCCATTCCTCTGATGTGGAGTGTCCCCACATATCAGCCCCTTTCAGTTCAACAGTCATATGAGAGCTAAGAGGATCCTCATGCACTGGGAGCCTACATGGTAGCACCCCTAGGGTAAATTGCCCCATAAATAGGTAACACATCTATGTCCCTGATCCTTTTGGTGTGTTGGTTGTAGGACAGTTATCCTGTACTATATGGCTAAAATCAAAGTGAGTAGATTCCATATGCATCTTTCTGAGTATGGGTTAACTCGCTAAGGATGAGCTTTTCTAGTTCCATCCATTTGGCTGCGAATTGCATGATTTCTTTGTTTCTGACAGCTGAGTAGTATTCCATTGTGTAATTGTACCATAACTTTTATCCATTTGTCAGTTGAGGGACATCTAGGTTGTTTTCAGTTTCTAGCTATTAAAAATAAGGCTGCTATGAACATGTCCTAGTGGTTTGGTGGGGAATCGTTTGTATCTATACCTAGAAGTGGTATGGCTAGGTCTTGAAGTATGGGTATTCCAAGTTTTCTAAGATATCCCCAGATTGATTTCCATTGTGGTTATACAAGTTTACACTCTCACCAGCAAAGGAGGAGTTATCCCCTTTCTGCACAACCTCGGCAGCATGTGAAATCATTTGAGTTTTTGATCTTAGCCATTCTGAAAGGTGTGAGATGGAATCTTAGAACTGTCTTGAGTTGCATTTCTCTGATGATTATGGATGCTGAGCATTTCTTCAGATGTTTCACTTCCATTAGAGATTCTAATCCTGTACAATAAAAAAAAAAAATCTGGCGGTATCAGTATCCCAGATTTCAAGCTATACTACAGAGCATTAGTAATAAAAACAGCATGGAACTGTATAGAAACAAACCAGTGGATCGATGGAATTGAATTGAAGACATAGAAATGAACTCATACACCCATGGTCACTTAATTTTTGACAAAGAAGCCAAAACCATACAATGGAAAAGGTCAGCATCTTCCACAAATGGTGTTGTTCTAACTGGATGTCGACATGTAAAAGAATTCTTGATATAGCTCTATTTCCCATTTTTTTTTTATTGGATTATAGCAATAAAAATAGCATGGTACTGGTATAGAAACAGACCAGTTGATCAATAGAATCGAATTGAAGACCCAGAAATGAACCTACACACCTATGGTCACTTAATTTTTAACAAAGAATCCAAAACCGTAAAATGGAAAAAGGATACATCTTCAACAAATGGTGCTGGTCCAATTGGATGTTGGCATGTAAAAGAATGAAATTAGACTCATACTTATCACCATGTACAAAACTTAAATCCAAGTGAATCAAAGACCTTAACATAAATCCTGACACACTAAATCTAATAGAAGAGAAATTGTTGAAAATCCTGTAACTCATTGGCACAGGTGACAATTTCCTGAACCAATAGCTCAGGCTTTAAGACCAACTATCAATAAATGGGACCTCATTAAACTGAAAAGCTTCTGTATGGCAAAGGACACTCTATTAGAACAAAATGACAACCTAAAGATTGGAAAAAGATCTTTACCAACCCTACTTCTAACAGAGAACTAATATTCATAATTTATAAGAACTCAATAAATTAAACACCAAGAAACCAAATAATCCAATCAAAAAATGGGAAACAGAGCTAATCTGAGAATTCATGTTTTAAAATGATGAACTAAAAATGAAATTAGAACTCTTTCAACAGATATACAATGTACCATGGGTTGTACTAGATAATTCCCAGAATTATTTTAGTTTTATGAAGAATAGATTAACTCTTCTGAAGTTCTAGTCCATTTCATACTTTGATACAGAATTTTCAATGTAGCCAGAATTTTCAAGAATTCCCTAAAATACATTTTACCTGTTCTTTTGTTGGTATCACTGTGATCAGTCACTCTATACTATGCATTTGAGTCCCATTCCATGCAGAAGGAGAGCATGAATAGTAAATATAGTCTTTAGTTTATATTTAGAATATGGACTCAAAATGTCTTTCAACATTTCCCTTTAAGAATCCATTAGTGCCTGACAATTCAAACAAAAATTACTTCTATTCTATAATTCAATTAGATGTGTTGCTGTCCCAATATAAAGTGTGGCTATTCCATATATTCTATAATTTGTTTTTACCTTAATTTTATGTAACAATTAAGTATACTCTTCAAACTATTTCAAACACTTTATTTTAATGGTAATAAAATAAATCAAGACAATTTTATATAAGGATATACCAACTGGTTTGTGGTAATAGTATATACATGTGTGAATCATTTATTTTTTCAAATTATAGATTTAGATGAACAGAATTTCCTTTTGCTGTGTTTTTGAGAATCATGCAAAATCGGAGCTTGGTCACTGAGTTCTTACTCCTGGGACTTTCACAGGATCCAAATGTTCAGAAAATATTATTTGTTGTATTTTTGCTTTTCTACATTGCAACAGTTGGGGGCAACATAATGATTGTGGTGACAATCATAAGCAGCCCTGCACTGCTGGGCTCCCCAATGTACTTCTTCTTGGCATTCCTGTCCTTCCTGGATGCATGCATTTCCTCTGTCATCACACCAAAGATCACTGTGGACTTGCTTTACAAGAGGAGAACCATTTGCTTTGAAGGCTGTATGGCACAAGTCTTTGCTGTGCACTTTGTTACCGGAGCAGAGGTGATTATCTTATCATCCATGGCCTATGATCGCTTTGTAGCCATTTGCAAGCCCTTGTACTACTCTTCCATCATGAACAGGAGGATCTGTGTAATTTTGGTGGAAGTGGCCTGGATAGGGGGCTTGTTGCATTCTATTATACAAATTATCTTCATTTCACAGCTGCCCTTTTGTGGTCCCAATGTCATTGATCACTTCTTGTGTGACTTGTTCCCATTAATGAAGCTTGCCTGCATTGACACACATATTTTTGCCATTTTGGTGTTTGCAAACAGTGGTTCTATGTGCATCATTATATTCTTTTTGTTGCTTGTTTCCTATAGTGTCATCTTGTTCTCTTTGAGAGCGTATAGCTCTGATGTGAGACGCAAAGCTCTCTCTACCTGTGGATCCCACGTTACTGTGGTGGTTTTGTTCTTTGTCCCATGCATAATAATATATGCAAGGCCTACATCTACCTTCTTCTCTGAAAAAAACGTGTTTTTATTTGCTACCATCCTGACACCATTGCTAAATCCTATGATATATACCTTCAGGAATAAGGAAATGAAGAATGCCATGAGGACAATGTGGAAGACATTGATAGTGGTTTATGGTATATCTTAAGATATTAAATTACTACACTTAGTAGATGGCAGAGTGGGTAAGAGTACTTCCTGTTTAAGCATGAGGAACTGAGTTAAGATTCCCAGCATCATGCAAAAGCCAGACAGGCAATTTATAACAACTCAAAGCAAGTGCTGGTGAAGTGGAGACAATCAGGTTCCAGGCAATCCCTGGACAAAAGTTTTATTAAAAGAATCTAAAGGTTCAAGTAGAGACTTTATGTCATGGAAATAATATAGTAAGTGTTATATGTAGATATTTAGTTCTCTTCTTTGGGCTCTGCACACACACACAGATATACACACAAAGGACATTGCATAACTGCATTTGGGAAAGCTAATACAATAACAAAGGAGTCAATATTTACTATGTTAAGTAATTTTGGAAAGTTAATATGAAAATAACAAAGGACTCAATATTTAATATGTTAAGCAATTTATGATTTATTCATTCTTTTGAAAGAGATAGCACCATTCTATAGAGAATGTAATAATAATTAGGGTGAAAAATTGATCATATTTTCACTATAAATTGACCACTTAGTATTATCTATGAAAAATAAGGCCAGTTCAAGTTTAATACTCTCACAAATCTACAAGAAGAGGAAATTTAGCTATGAAAATGGTTGCCATTCAATCTATGCTTTAATAAAATTTTGTTGAAAAACATGGATGTATGTTTGAAACTAGAAAAAAACCATACTGAAGCTATCTTTGCATAAGTCAATGTGATCATCAGAACCTAGAAGTACAAAGGGGGAATAAATAGAACCTGGAATCTTGGTGTCCTGTATCATTTGACTTCAGTATTAATGTTGTTCTGTTAACATTTGTACACACTTTGAGTTACTTTTTGAATTTTTGATATGTAAAATATGATTTGACAGACGTGATTATGGGTGAGGTTGTCATCTCATTGTGATGAATTCTGTGACCTATTCCATGAAGTAACACTCAAAGACTATGCTCATTGAAGCATAACCAGTGATGAATATCATTTACTGGAAGCAAAGGGCCTAAGATGTTGACAAAGTGAGCACACATTTCTCATTTCTTACACAGGGAATCAAACTCAGAAGAACCTTAGTTAATAGCAATTTTCTTTTTTTAATAATTTATTTTTTATTTCTTCAAGTTCCATCTCAATTAGATTCCCTCTCTACTCCACCCTCCAGTCCCACCCTCCCACCTTCAACACCCTATTCTCTTCCCTTTTTTTTAAGCTTAAGGTGTATCTTATTTCCCTCAACAGTTCCCCTTTTAAGTCCAACAAATGGTTCTTTCTCTTATAATAATAGATACAATACAAAACATCAGAGGTAATTAGGCCACAGTTATCAGAGTAATATGGCTTAGCGTACATTCCCAGTGTCCAGTCCATATGTATTTGGTACCTGACTTTAACTTTCTAATATCTAATCAACTCCATGACTTTAAAGTTCTATATCTAACTCAACATTCATACTAACTAGCAACACAATTTTAAAAGCATCATCCTAGATCTATAACACTCTCTTGACTCCTAAACAACTCAAAATTTAATTATGAGACTCTAGCTATCTATTCTTCAACCACCTCAGAGACCTGAGAGGTATAAATATATCTGATTTTATAGGAAGTACAGGGCCTGCAGCTTCCAAAACTAAGAAATGACATACCAGTGGCTGCCTGGGAAGTTCCCATTTTCTCTCCATACATTACAGCATAGATCTTCAATGTTTGGCCCCATTTCTCTGATAGACATTGATTGTAGAGCAGGGGTTATGTAGGACTTACCTACCCTGTCTTGGCAGAGCTAGGCTGTCAACTTCCTGCTTCCAGGTTTTGTCCTTTTTGGACAGCATTCTGTCCACAGTTGGAGCAAGGTGCTTTTCTTACCAAGAGATAGGCTTGCGACTAATTCAATCATCTCCCACTGGAATTCTTCGATGCTCATCTTCTACTTGGAGTAGAATAGGGGATGCTGTCAGGGTTTGATATGTCTTGATATAAAAAAAATCTAAAGTTAAGAAAACATCTTTGAATGCCATATTCTGCAGATCTCTTGAGGTTTTTGAAGGGGCCCTATCTATCTCTTATATTAGGGTAAGCAGATGTTGCTTGTCTCTTAGCAGCTTTATTTCTGATTAGCTTAGAATATAACTATAATAGACTGCCATAGTACCTAACACAATGATGGGCTTGCATGACTGTTAGTTTGCATTTCTTAATTATCCTAAACAGTTTATGACAATTAGTAGCAAAAAAGCAGAAACTTCACACACAGCTGATAAACACCTTCAGCAAAGTGGCTGGATACAAAATTAATTCAAAAAAAAAATCAGAAGCCCTTTTTTTACAACAAACAAATGGGCTGAGAAAGAAATAAGAGAAACAACCCCCTTCACAATAGCCACAAACAACATAAAATACCTGGAGGTAACTCTAACCAAGCAAGTAAAGGACCTGTACAACAAGAACTTCAAGCCCTTGGAGAAAGAAATGGAAGAGGCCTTTAGAAGATGGAAAGATCTCCCGTGCTCATGTCTAGGTAGGATCAACATAATAAAAATGACCATCCTACCAAAAGCAATATATAGATTCAATGCAATTCCTATCAAAATACCAACACAATTTTTTATAGACTTGGAAAGAGCTAGTCTCAATTTCATATGGAACAAAAAAAGCCCAGAATAGCTAAATCAATCCTGTACAATAAAAAAACATCTGGAGGTATCACCATCCCAGATTTCAAGCTGTTCTACAGAGCAATAGTTGTAAAAACAGCATGGTATTGGTATAGAAACAGACCAGTAGATCAATGGAATCGAAATGAAGATCCAGAAATAGACCCACACATTTATGGCCACCTAATTTTTGACAAAGAAGCCAAAACGGCACAATGGAAGAAGGACAGCATCTTCAACAAATTTTGCTGGTCCAACTGCATGTCCACTTGTAAAAGAATGAAATTAGTTCCATACTTATCACCTTGTATAAAACTTAAGTCCAAGTGGATCAAAGACCTTAACATAAGGCCGGTCACGCTAAATATACTAGAAGAAAAAGTGGGAAAAACCCTCGAACTCATTGGCACAGGTGACAACTTCCTGAACAGAACACCAACAGCTCAGGACCTGAGATCAACAATCAATAAGTGGGACCTCATGAAACTGAAAAGCTTCTGTAAGGCAAAAGACCCTGTCATTCAAAAACAACGGTAGCCTACAGACTGGGAGAAAATCTTCACCAACCCCACATCTGACAGAGGGCTAATATCCAAAATCTACAAAGAACTCAAGAAATTAAATGCCAAGAAACCAAATAATCCAATCAAAAATGGGGTGTAAAAAAATAAGCTAATTAAGCTATTTAAGCAGTATTTATATTATTGTTAATTGGTTTGGTGGCTAATCCTTAACCATCCATTATAAATGATCACACAGAGACACCACATGGATTTTACCAATACTTGGCCTGAATTGTGCAATCCTAGCCCATCTAAGCTAGCTCTTAATTCTATTACCAAAATATGACCCCATATATACATATGTCCCCTTGGACTGCCATTCTCCACGATATGCCAATGTCCCTGACCATGCGGAATGAGGTTCCTTTTTCTAATCCATGGTGTGTGCCTCCTTCCTGCTGCTCCTGGCTGGAATGGAATGAATCCCTTAGTTCTCTGTCTAAGGTGCAGGCTTCCTGTTCTAATCCCAGGAAGTCCCACTTTTCTCTCTCTTTGCCCAATCTCAGACCTTGGCATTTTGTTTACCCAATCAGAGTCAATATAAGAAACAGACAGCAAACAGGATCAATTAATTAACATTTAGAATGCTTAACACTACCCCAACAATGGGGGACGGAGCTAAATAGAGAATTCACAAAGGAGGAATCCCTAATGGCTGAGAGACACTTGAAGAAATGCTCAACATCCTTAATCATCAGAGAAATGCAACTCAAGACAACTCAGAGATTCCATCTCACACCTGTCAGAATGGCTAAGATCAAAAGCTCAAATGGCAGCACATGCTGGCGAGGGTGTGGAGAAAGGGGATCCCGACTCCATTGCTGGTGGGAGTGCAGGCTTGTGCAACCACTATGGAGGTCAGTCTGGTGATATTTTAGAAAACTGGGAATAACTTTGCCTCAGGACACAGCCATACCACTTCTGGGAATACACCCAAATGTCTCCTCACAGAATTATAAGGAAGTTTCCTCATCTATGCTCATAGCAGCCTTATTTATAATAGCTAGAAACTGGAAACAACCCAGATGTCCCTCATCTAAAGAATGGGTTAAAAAACTGTGGTACATCTACACAATGGAATATTATTCAGCTGTCAGGAACAATGAAATTATGCAATTTGCAGCCAAATGGATGGAACTAGAAAAGCTCATCCTGAGTGCGTTAACCCAGACTCAGAAGGATGCATATGGCATCTATTTACTTATAGTAAGGTTTTAGCTATATTAGAGGGTATGGATAATACAACTAACACACCAAAGGGAACATGGACATAGACTTTTTATTTTTTATTTTTTTAATTTTTTTCCATTTTTTTATCTGTTAGTCTGCTTCTTTGTTTGCTTGTTTTTTAGTTCTCTCTCCCAGGCAATGAGACACTTTTGGCTGGTGGAAAGGCCTCGTAGACCCCCCAATGAATGAGGAGGCTCTTGGTCCTCATACGACTTCTGAACTGAGATGAGGGACTGTTATATAGGGACACCCCACCCCAGAGAAATGGGATGGGAGAGTTAGGGTATAAAGAATTAGCAATTTTCAAAAGAGTAAGACAGTTTAATTTTTTGGTAATTTTAATATTCAAAATTTTGTGTTTTCAAGTTAAAATATGTTCAGATAATAATAAAGATACCATTGAATAGGAAAAGCATAAAGTCGGAAAATAGGGGTGCTGTGAATGCTCTCTTCTGGAAATGACATGCCTATTGCACATTAAATTCACAGTAGCTGTGGTCACTTAAACAAGATGTGCACAAGCCAAACAAATTAAATATTCCAATGGGATATAGAAGAAAGGCCCCTTGAAACTTCAAACATAGTTGAGGTTCTACTGGTTTTGATGGTGTATGAGGTAAGGGAGTTCCTTTTATTTATTTTTCAATATTTATTTATTACTTCAGGTTACATCTCCATGACTGTGTCCTCTTTCCACCCTCCCAGTCCCACCATCACACCCTCTAACCCTATTGCTTCCATCACACTCCTCTGGAATAGAGTGTCCCTACATAACAGTCCCCGACCCCATTACAGTCATATGAGGGCCAAGAGCCTCCTCATACACTGGGGGCCTACAAGGCAGTAGCACTAGAGCAAAGTGTCTCATTGACATGAAAAAAGGCTATGTTTATGTTCCCTTGGGTGCATTGGTTGTAGTATAGTTATCATGTACTATATGGCTAAAATCTGATTATAAGTGAATAGATGCCATGTGCATCCTTCTGAGTCTGGGTTAGCTAACTCAGGATGAGCTTCTCTAGTTCCATCAATTTGGCTGCAAATTACATGATTTCATTGTTTCTGATAGCTGAGTAGTATTCCATTGTGTAGATGTACCACAGTTTCTTACTCCATTCTTCGGTTGAGGGACATCTGGATTGTTTCCAGTTTCTACCTATTACAAATAAGGCTGGGATGAACAAAGATGAGGAAACTACCTTGTGATTTTGTGGGAATAATTTCAATGTATACCAAAGTGGTATGGCTGGGTCCCAAGGCAGAGCTATTCCAAGTTTTCTAAGATATCTCCAGACTGACCTCCATAATGATTGCACAAGCCTGCACTCCCACCAGTAATGGAGGAGAGTTCCCATTTCTCCACACCCTCACCAGCATGTGCTGTCATTTGAGCTTTTGATCTTAGTCATTTTGATAGGTGTGAGATGGAATCTCAGAGTCTTCTTGAACTGCATTTCTCTGATGATTAAGGATGCTGAATTTCTTCAAGTATCTCTCCGCCATTAGGTATTCCTCCTTTGTGAATTCTCTGTTTAGCTCTGTTCCCCATTTTTGATTGAATTATTTGGTTTCTTGACATTTATTTTCTTGAGTTCTTTGTAAATTTTGGATATTATCCCTCTGTCAGATGTGGGGTTGGTGAAGATTTTCTCCCAATCTTTAGGCTGTTGTTCTGTTCAAATGACAGTGTCTTTTGCCTGAGAGAAGCATTTCGGTTTCATGAGGTCTCATTTATTGATTGTTGGTCTTAGATCCTGAGCTGTTGGTGTTCTTTTCAGGAATTGTCACCTGTACCAATGGTTTCAATGTTTTTCCCACTTTCTCTTCCAGTAGATTTAGTGTGTCCGGCCTTATGTTAAGGTTTTTGATCCACTTGGACTTAAGTTTTTACAAGGTGATAAGTATGGGTCTGAGTTCATTCTTTTACATGTTGACATCCAGTTGGACCAACACCATTTTTTGAAGATGCTGTCCTTTTTGCCATTGTACAGTTTTGGATTCTTTGTCAAAAATTAAGTGACAATAGGGGTGTGGGTTCATTTCTGTGTCTTCAATTAGATTCCATTGATCCACTGGTCTGTTTCTATACCAGTACCATGCTGTTTTTACTACTATTGCTCTGTAGTTCATCTTGAAATCTGGGATGGTGATACTACCTCCAGATGGGTTTTTGTTTGTTTGTTTTTTTATTGTACAGGATTGATTTAGCTATTCTTTGTTTTTTGTTATTCCATATGAAATTGAGAATTGCTATTTCCACGTCTATAATGAATTTTGTTGGTATTTTGATAGCAATTGCATTGAATCAGTATATTGATTTTGGTAGGATGGCCATTTTTATTATGTCGATCCTAGCTATCCATGAGAATGGGAGATCTTTCCATCTTCTGATATCCTCTTCAATTTCTTTCTTCAGGAACTTGAAATTCTTGTCATACAAGTCTTTCACTTGCTTGGTTAGAGTTACCCCCAGGCATTATATATTGTTTGTGGCTATTGTGAAGGGTGTTTTTTCCCTAATTTCTTTCTCAGCCTGTTTATTTCTTGTATAATGAAGGACTTCTGATTTTGTGAATTAATTTTGTATCCAGCTACCTTGCTGAAGGTGTTTATCAGCTGTAAGTGTTCCCTGGTGGAATTTTTGGGATCGCTTATTTATATTATTGTATTGTCTGCAAATATGGATAATTTAACATCTTGGTTTCTAATTTGCATCCCCTTGATCTCCTTTAGGTGTCTTATTGGTCTACAAGAACTTCAAGTACTATGTTGAAGAGATATGGCAAAAGTGGACATCCTTGTCTTGTCCCTGAATTTAGAGAAAATGCTTCAAGTTTCTCTCCATTTAATTTGATGTTGGCTACTGGCTTGCTGTATATCACCTTTATTATTTCTAAGTATGGTCTTTGTATGCCCGTTCTCTCCAGGGCTTTTAGCATGAAGGTGTGTTGGATTTGGTCAAATGCTTTTTCAGCATCTTGTGAGATGATCATGTGGTTTTTTTTCTTTCAACTTGTTAATATGGTGAATTTCATTGATGGATTTTCATATGTTGAACCATCCCTGTATTCCTGGGATGAAGCCTATTTGATCATGGTGTATGATACCTTTGATTTGTTCTTGGATTTGGTTTACCAGTATTTTATTAAGTATTTTTGCATATATGTTCATGAGGGAGATTGGTCTGAAGTTCTCTTTCTTTGTTGGGTCTTTGTGTAGTTTAGGAATCAGGGTGACTGTGGCCTCATAGAAAGGGTTTGGTAGTGTGCCTTCTGATTCTATTTTATGGAAGAGTTTTAAGAGTATTGGTATTAGCTGTTCTTTGAAGGTCTGGTAGAATTGTGTGCTGAAACCATCTGACCCTGAGATTTTTTAGTTGGGAGTTTTTAAATGATTGTTTCTATTTCCTTAGGGGTTATAGGGCTGTTTAGTCTGTTAACTTGATCTTGATTTAACTTTGGAAGGTGGAATCTATCAATAAAATTGTCCATTTCACCTAGGTTTTCAAATTTGGTGGAATATAGATTTTAACATAGAATTGTTGCCATTCATATATTTTCTATACCCTGGTTAATGACCACATGACCATGTGTTTATTGGTAGCACAAATTAGACTAGGTTGGATAAACAAATAAACAGCAATAAAAGGAGGACATGAAATTTAGAGGAAGATATAAAATATTCTAGAGATCATTAAAAGGGGAGTAAGAGGTGGACATGATCAATGAACTTTGTATACATGTATGGTAATTAATCATAATAAATAATAATAAAAATTAAATTTTCTGTATTTTATATTCCAGAGCCAAAACATGTATACAGATCTCCAATTGGAATGTTTATGAACAATTATAATTTGGGTCTAAAACATTATCTAAACCAAGTATATAGATCACATAAGAGTGGATGTGTAACAAAAGCTTTCAAATATGCTAGGATAGTGTTATTACATAATCTTGCTTACCATCTGTCTTTTTCACAGCAGGGACTACCTTTGATTTCATTTTTTTTGAAAGCATTTCCTGCACATGCACTG
>CAJQZJ010000309.1:4562260-4617925 GCA_907164525.1 Lophiomys imhausi | reverse complement strand
AGCTATTTAGATGTCCTAAGAAGTTCATAGACAGAAGCTGATCTTCAAAACTTTACTGAAGATCTGGCTGGAGTAGTCTGTGGATATATTTATCCCTCTCAGGTCTCTGAGGTGGTTGAAGAATAGATAGCTAGAGTCTCATAGTTAAATTTTGAGTTGTTTAGGAATCAAGAGGGTGTTCTGGATCTAAGAAGATATTTTTAAAATTATGAGGCAAGTTAGTATGAAAGCTGAGTTAGATATAGAACTTTAAACTCATGGAGATGGTTAGATAGTAGAATGTTAAAGTCAAGTGCCAAATACATATGGACTGGACATTGGGAATGTATGCTAAGCCATATAACTCTTATAATCGTGGCCTATTTATTTCTGTTGTTTTGTGTTGTATTTATAGTTATAAGAAAAAGAACCATTATTTGGACTGAAAGGGAGAGCTGTTGGGGGGAAAAATAAATACCTTAAACTAAAAAAAAAAAAAAAAAAGAAGGGAAGAGGATGGTGGGGCTGAGGGGGAGGAGGGTGGAAGGGTGGGACTGGAGGGGGGAGTAGGGAGGGGATTGTGATTGAGATGTAACTTGAAGAAATAAAAAATAAATTATTAAAAAAAAGACTATAGATTACATTTTTTTCTTGGCAATTTGCAAAGCCTCTTTCGATACTGTGACAACTAATCATCAAGAAGGCTATTTCCAGGTCATTTCAGTGTGGTTCCTCCAAATCCTGTGTGTCAAGTATGCAGTGTCTTCAACATTCATGTCTTATCTTCAAGTTATGGAAGGAAACCAAAGGCAATGGCAACAGGCTATATTGTTCTGGGATCTCTTGGGCTCAATTGAGTTCAACATTCAATGAATCTTTGAATGCAATGTTTGAAATTAAATTATAAAATAAACATTATTGTACCTGCAACATTGCAACCAATAATTATTTGTTCTTTCCAATTTTATATCAAAATCAAGCAAATATATGTATATATTTTTAAAGATGACATAAACAGATTGTAATATTTATTTTTTTGAAGATTTTATACATGCTTACAATGTGCTTTGAAAATATCCATCACCCTCTTTTGCTTCCAACTTTCCTGGCTTCCATCAAGTTGGTCCTTTTCTTCTGTAAACCGTGTATCTTTTTTTTTTTTTCATAACACACTAATTCGAATTAGTGCTCACCACATTCATTCTGTGGGACCATTTATTGGTGTTCTGAGAACCTATTAATGAACACACCCCTGGGTTTGTTATTTTCTGTTTCTGTGATAAAATATAATGACCACAACTAACTTATGGATGAAATAGTTTGTTTTGATTAAAGTTCTACAGGGTAAAAGTTCATCTTGGCAGAAAGTCATGCCTGCTAATAGCAGGTGCAGTGACAGGAGAAAGAAACTAAAAGTTTACATATCAGTCATAAGCACAAATCAGAGAAGTGGGGTGAGGCTATAAACTACCAAAACCCATTCCTGGTGACTGATGTACTCCAATAAGGCTGTATAACTTCTGCAAATAGTGCTACCAACCAGGGAACAAAGAATCAAATGCTTGACCCCCATGGGGGACATTTTCTATTAAAACTATAAATAACATATTTTTCCTATTTTGGAGAGAAAGAACATGTAGGTGGATAGGGGGGATAATGTGGAAGAAGCTGGAGGAAGGAAAATATATGATCAACATCAGTGCATAAAAATAATACCACTCCTGACAAAAAGTGGCTTTCTTTTCTTAATAAGTATCAACTACATTTAACTCACTCTTCAGCTGGAGGTGGGACATGGGCGCCCCTCCATTATCCATGCTGAAAATTTAATACTCTTGTTCATGTGCAGGTCTTGTATAAGTAGTCAGAGCTGTTTGAGTTCCTGTGAGTAGCACCCACGCCATGCACAGAGTACTTTCACAGCACTCCTTCCATTCTTTGCATCCTACATTCTTTCTGTTGTGATGATATTCCCTGAGTCTTGCTTTGGGGAAGTTGTTATGTATGTTCCATCTATCGTTAAACACTCACAGTCACTTTTCTCGGCATATTAAGTGGATACAAGTCATTCCATTAATTTTCTCACTTTGCAATAAGAAAGTTTCTATGACCCAGATTGACAACAGTACAAATCTATGGATACAAACATAAATATTTGAAAGACAGTGTGAGGTGAAAAAAAATGTGTTTTTATTTGACACTATCCTGACACCATTGTAAATCCTATGATTTGCACTTTAAGGAATAAAGAAAATAATTCCATTAGGAAAATGTAGAAGAGGTTAAAAATCATTTGTGATAAAATTTAAGATATATTTAACAAAATTTAATGTACAGATGTCAATATTTACTCAGACATATACTTTATAATTTTCTCATTATGCAGAATGTTGTGATGTCAGTTTACAGATAAAATATTAATTTTATAGATGAGAAAATTTTTTCTTGGCAAGGTAATCACATTTGCTTTTATTGTGTACTCAATATTGTCATATGAGTCAGTTCAATTTTATAGATTTATAAGTATAATGAAGTTTGGGAAAAGATTTACAGTTATAATGCTTGTCATTTATACTGTGCTTCATAGAAACCTTCACTGAAAAAAATATTTACTAAAAATATGTGAAACTATTTCTTGTGAGACAAATGCAGCATTGTGAGACATCAGAGCCTACAGAGACAAACAATACAACATAATTAGAAACCAAGCTATATACCTTGTTATTCTTTGATTTTTACTTAAATTGAGTTTAGTAGTATCTACTAAACAATTTGAGTTATTTACTATCATGGTTTACAGATGAAATGTTATTAGCTTAGCCCATCTATAGTTTCTGGTAGGTCATGTGACTACTTAATCAAAATCCGATGAAAGACCGGATTCTGTAGTAAAATGCCCATGCTCATCTCTTATTCTAGCACAGTCCTAGGTGAATCTCAGGTATCACATTGTTTTCAACACCTGGCCTAAAATGCTGATACAATGAGTCTACTTCTACTCTGCAGAGGAGCAATACATCCCAATGAAAGAGATTTCAACAGATTCTTTTATATTTCAATTTTTGTGATTTTAATATTATTTGCTCTGTACATAAACTAAAAATAGTTACATTCAAGCAATTATCAATAGAGATAATTGAACTTTATTTCACTTCTTAAATTTTTTTCCAGTGGTTGACAGTTTTATATATATATTCATTTATTAATAAATAAATTTATTTATTTGTTGCTTCAGGTTACATCTCCATCATATTGTCCTCTTTCCCCACTTCCAGCCCTGCCCTCCAAACCTCAACCCCCTAACCCTTCCACCCCACTCTCTGGAGTGGAGTGTCCCTACATAACAGTCCCGTGCCCCAGTTCAGAAGTCATATGAGGGTCAAGAGCCTCCTCATACACTGGTGGCCTACAAGGCAGTACCACCAGTGGAAAGTGCCTCATTGCCAGGGAGAGAAAACTAAAAAACAAACAAACAAACAATCAAAAACAAATAAAAAAATTAAGTCTATGTCCATGTTCCGTTTGTGGGGTTGTTGTAGTCTAGATATCCTGTACTATACAGCTAAACTCCTACAATAAGTGAATAGATGCCATGTGCATCCTTCTGAGTCTGGGTTAGCTCACTCAGGATGAGCTTCTCTAGTTCCATCCACTTGGCTGCAAATTGCATAATTTCATTGTTTCTGATAGGTGAGTAGATGTACCATTGTGTAGATGTACCACAGTTTTTTAATCCATTCTTCAGTTGAGGGACTTCTGGGTGGTTTCCAGTTTCTAGCCATCACAAATAAGGCTGCTATGAACATAGATGAGGAAACTTCCTTGTGATTTGGTGGGGAATCATCATTTGGATGTATACCAAAGTGGTAGGGCTGGGTCCCAAGGTAAATCTATTCCAAGTTTTCTAAGATATCGCCAGACTGACCTCCATAGTGGTTGCATAAGCATGTGCTCCTACCAGCAATGGAGGAGAGTTCCCCTTTCTCCACACCCTCACCATCATGTACTGTCATTTGAGCTTTTGATCTTAGCCATTCTGACAGGTGTGAGATGGAATTTCAAAGTCTTCTTGAGTTACATTTCTCAAATGATTAAGGATATTGAGCATTTCTTCAAGTGTCTCCCGGTCATTAGGGATTCCTCCTTTGTGAATTCTCTATTTAGCTCCATCCCCCATTTTTTGATTGGATTGTTTGGTTTCTTGGCATTTAATTTCTTGAGTTCTTTGTAGATTTTGGATATTATCCCTCTATCAGAAGTGGGGTTGTTGAAGATTTTTTCCCAGTCTGTAGGCTGTCGTTTTGTTCGAATGACAGTGTCTTTTGCCTTACCGAAGCTTTTCAGTTTCATGAGGTCCCATTTATTGATTGTTGGTCTCAGACCCTGAATTGTTGGTGTTCTTTTCAGGAAGTTGTCACCTGTGCCAATGAGTTTGAGGGTTTTTCCTACTTTTTCTTCTAATATATTTAGTGTGACCGGCCTTATGTTAAGGTCTTTGATCCACTTGGACTTACGTTTTATACAAGGTGATAAGTATGGGTCTAATATCATTCTTTTACAAGTGGACATGCAGTTGGACCAGCAAAATTTGTTGAAGATGCTGTCCTTTTTCCATTGTGCCGTTTTGGCTTCTTTGTCAAAAATTAGGTGGGCATAGGTGTGTGGGTCCTTTTCTGGGTCTTCAATTTGATTCCATTGATCTACTGGTCTGTTTCTATACCAATGCCATTCTTTTTTTAACTAGTATTGCTCTGTAGTACAGCTTGAAATCTGGGATGATGATACCTCCAGATGTTTTTTTTTTTTTTTTTTAATTATACAGGCTTGATTTAGCTATTCTGGTTTTGTTGTTGTTGTTGATCATATGAAATTGAGAATAGCTCTTTCCAGGTCTATAAAGAATTGTGTTGGTATTTTGATAGGAATTGCATTGAATCTATATATTGCTTTTGGTAGGATGGCCATTTTTATTATGTTGGTCCTACCTATCCATGAGCATGGGAGATCTTTCGGTCTTCTAAAGGCCTCTTCCATTTCTTTCTTCAAGGGCTTGAAGTTCTTGTTGTACAGGTCCTTTACTTGCTTGGTTAGAGTTACCCCCAGGTATTATATGTTGTTTGTGGCTATTGTGAAGGGGGTTGTTTCTCTTATTTCTTTCTCAGCCCATTTGTTTTTTGTATAAAGAAGGGCTTCTGACTTTTTTGAATAATTTTGTATCCAGCTACTTTGCTGAAGGTGTTTATCAGCTGTAAGAGTTCTCTGGTGGAATTTTTCGGGTCGCTTATGTATACTATCATATCGTCTGCAAATAGCGATAATTTGACGTCTTCATTTCCAATTTGTATCCCTTGATCTCTTTTAGTTGTCTTATTGCTCTAGCAAGAACTTCAAGTACTATATTGAAGAGATATGGTGAAAGTGGGCGTCCTTGTCTTGTCCCTGAGTTTAGAGGAAATGCTTCAAGTTTCTCTCCATTTAATTTGATGTTGGCCACTGGCTTACTGTATATTGCCTTTATTATATGTGGGTATGTTCCTTGTATGCCCATTTCTCCAGGACTTTTAGCATGAAGGTGTGTTGGATTTTGTCAAATGCTTTTTCTGCATCTAGCGAGATTATCATGTGTTTTTTTTCTTTCATCTTGTTTATATGGTGAATTATGTTGGTAGACTTTCGTATGTTGAGCCATCCCTGCAATCCTGGGATGAAGCCTGCTTGATCATGGTGTATGATACTTTTGATGTGTTCTTGAATTCAGTTTGCTAGTATTTTATTAAGTATTTTTGCATCTATGTTCATGAGGGAGATTGGTCTGAAGTTCTCTTTCTTTGTTGGGTCTTTGTGTGGTTTAGGAATCAGGGTGACTGTGGCCTCATAGAATGAGTTTGGCAATGTTCTTTCAGATTCTATTTTGTGAAAGAGTTTGAAAAGTATTGGTGTTAGCTCCTCTTTGAAGGTCCGGTAGAATTCCATGCTAAAGCCATCTGGCCCTGGGCTTTTTTTGGTTGGGAGATTTTTAATGACTGTTTCTATTTCCTTAGGGGTTATAGGGCTGTTTAATCTGTTAATCTCATCTTGATTTAGCTTCGGTAGGTGGAATATATCAAGAAAATTGTCTATTTCGCTTACGTTTTCAAATTTGGTGGAGTATAGATTTTTAAAGTAGGACCCAAATATTCTCTGGATTTCCTCAATATTTGTTGTTATTTCTCCCTTTTCATTTCTTATTTTGTTGATTTGGGTTTTTTCCCTCTGCCTTTTAGTTAATTTGGCTAAGGGTTTGTCTATTTTGTTGATTTTCTCAAAGACTCAATTCTTGGTTTCATTGATTCTTTGTTTTGTTCTTTTTGTTTCTAAGTTGTTGATTTCAGCCCTAAGTTTGATGATTTCCTGCCTCCTACTTCTCTTGGGAGTGTTTGCTTCTTTTTTTTTTCCAGTTCACCCATTTTAGCTGTTAATTCGCTAATATGATAATGAATTTTATTCAACTTTACCTATTTTCCTCTTTCCCTTCTACAGAAATCCTTCCCAACAAATCTCCCTCTTATTCTCACATCATTTTTGTCTGTGCCTCAATGAATATAATCCAGAATTTCTTTCCAGAATGTGATTAGGAAGTTAGTTACTATTTACATGGGCAAAAGCAATTCATCAGTGACTATAACCATGAAGAAAGTGACATACTCCTCAGCAACTACTATTAACTCTCTATTACAGTTCCTTAGAGAAATGTAGGGACCCCCAAATGAATTACATAGAGGTTCAACCATATACAGACCTTGTGAGTGTCTGGAAAGCAATTGAGAAGGAGACCACTGAGCAAAGCAATAGTAGCCACTTCCCCTCTAGGGTTATGTCCTCAAGACAGTGGAGACTTTTTATTCTTAGCTGTATTTCATTTTTGTTGTTACTGTTTTGTGTGTGTGTGTGTGTGTGTGTGTGTGTGTGTGACATTGTTTCTCCCTTTTAATATTTCATGTAGAGTCAAAGTAGATAAGCATGGCAAAGACACATAAGGAAGTTTTGATTTTCTTCAGTGGAGATAATGTGAGGAACTAAGATTTGGTTTCAGATCTTCTAAACAAAGTATATATATATATTTTTCAGAAAAAGTGCATAGCAAAAGCATGGAAGTTATGGGTGCTTTTATAACTTCTCCTTGCTTGCTTATCATCTGTCTGCCTTGTAGAGGGTCCTTATCCTTCCTCCATCTTCACACAGTGGTTCTTGCCATGCAGTATATCATTTGTCACTGATAATTAGTATGAGAGATAGATATCTAGTGTAACTTGCCCAATTACTTAATGGAACTATGCATCCAGCATTTAAAACAAACTTCAAAATAAAGCCTCATTCTGGCTTTAATGTTGCCAACAGCACAGGTTAATTCTGTTTTGTCCTACATCAAACTTAAAAAAAAAAACATTCTTATTATTTTAACACTCAGAATTTCAGTGGGAACTCTGGTAAAGACATATAAGGAAAAAAATCCATAGGGAAGAAAGGAATAAAAAAAAAGTACTGAAAGATACTTAACCATTTTTTCAATGCTATCTTAAAGAACAGAATTTGTCAGTATTCTTCCAACACAATTTAGTGACTTTCATTTCCATGTTATCTTCTATATAGATTGTGTTTGGCATGATGCAATTTATTCAATTATATTAGCTCTCTAGCATTAGAACTGCCATAGTAATATTAGTTTGTTTTCTTATAGTTACTGTAATTTTTTTTTCAAAAACATATTATCAAAGTAGAAAGGGAATTAAACTCTAAATAGTTGAAAATGTAATAGAGAGGGAATCTTCCTAAATTAAAGAGTGAAATAATTAAAATGACATTTAAGTCATATAAAATCACCATTTTGCTTAAAATCTTACCATGATTCTCCATCCCAAATTTTTCAGTTCTCCACTGTGATTTTTGACTTATTTTTCACACCCTGTGTATTTCCTTGTCCTCTATTGAACATTTTCTTATCTCCAGCTATTAGTCAAGTTTTTTTTTTTTGTTTTTTTGTTTTTTTACTGTCTTCCACATCCTCTTCCTGAGTCTTCGTAACTAGCTCATCTGAACATGAACATAGATAGTTTCCTGTTTCATCTGACTATGGATTCTGGGGTTTATCTTGGCCACCTTGTTATTTGTAATATGATATTTTCTATGGTACATGGAGTGGAATACTTCATAGGAAAGTTCCACAGAACATTGGATTCTGATTCCAAATGTTCTTAACTTCCCTCTATTGGTTTCCCACTTTAATTTGAAATACACAAAGCAGAATGACACCAACTTATTTTTCAGATTCTATAAAAGTGGTCACTGTGGTGTCTCACACCTGTTGTCCTAGCTGTTATAGGGCTGAAACAGGAGGGTCATTGCCTGTACAGCATCGTCCTGAAAACTCAAGACCAACTCTTTGCCAAGGACACCTCTCTAACCTCTCTAAAAAAAAAAAAAAAAAAAATCTAAGCACTTGGATCTGGTGAGTTGTCTCAGTAGGTAAAGTGGCTGGCTGCCAAACCCAGTGACCTGAGTTTGATCCCCAGGACTCACATAGTAGACAGAAATAATTAACTTTCACAGATGCCTTCTGACCACCCTCCTGGATACATTAGCTTAAGTCTGATAAATAAATATAATTAAAATTAATCACAAAATAAAACAATAAAATAAATTAATGAAAAATGCTAAAGCAAAAAAATAAAGACATATTTAGATGTTACATAATCTTAAAAACACAAACATTTTACTAGTGTTGGGTGTGATAATGTGGGAAGGTTTTCTGGGAAGATGGTGATCGAATTGCTTTCTCTTATCAAAGTATATAATTTAGTGGGGTTTAGAGTACATGAATGGCCACCCTGTGAGATATGGATCAATCAGGAAATGTGACTGTCTGCATATATTGATGTGCTTGATAGTCATGGCTGGAACATAGGTGAGCAAAACTGTTAGGAGAATTATTGAAGCCAGACACAGCACACATTATTGACTTAGAAAATCTTATTGAATTTCTCAACCATTGTATTTGGAGACCATAGTAATCATCTTAGTTTTTTGAATCATTGTAATTTCACATGGTCAGTTTTTCTTTTCAAATGCTAGAAGGAGGGATAACGTGGTGGATTTAAAAAAAATTGAAGATAAGAGGAAACAATTTGAGAGCCATATTCTTTGTATAGAGAAACAGAATGGGATCTCAGTAAAGGCCTGTGAGGCCCTGTTTTAAGGATTTTAGGGTTAACCATTGATAATACTGGCATTTATGACATCTTAGCCTCAGGTGTGGTCTGTATAGCCAAAAAATTGCAATAAGAATACAAAACAAGTTATTTTTCTGCAAATGAAATATGTGAAAGATTTTATTTAGAATTTGAGTGTTAAATCTTGTATAAAATTATTTTATATGTATTAAATATGAGAAAATCGTCATCTTACAGTTGAGTAGATATAATTTGACTTTTTATACCCCATAATTAGTAAGTCCTTCTGTAATAGATAAATTGATGTCTGGCTAGAGTCACATGTCTATATTCCTACCATATAAAACATCATGATTTTGAGGACAGCCAGGGTTATAGGTAGAAAGAAATTTCTTCAGTGAACAATTTATCATGTCTGACCATATTTAGTGTATCCAAAAAGGTAAATATTTATGTTGTGGGAACCACATTCAATCTCTTTATGTATTTTACAAATACTTTAATTACAGAGAAAACAAGATGGTTAATTAGTTCTCTGACTTATTTGAGACAAGTTCTTCATTATGATAAGTCAAAAATTAATTTGTATGAAAATTGAGCTTATAAAATGATATCTAAGTTTAAATATTTATCTCATTTTTCTGAGGTGATGAATTACTTCTAACAATAATTATGTTTATACTTTTATATCTACAACTTGTAGACTTAAGCTTTGAAAAAATGTTTTCAATTATACTTTATTTTCATGATCTTTCGCTAGAAAGATATCTTGTTTCTTAATTTTCATGGATGAATTAGAGTGTGTTTAATAGTTTAGTAGTGGTTTTGTTTTGGTCTCATAGTATGTGTATGACACACATGATTCTGTTACTGTCTTCAAATCCATTACATTTTAGATTCAATATTTCTCACCATTAGTGCTATTACACATTGCATTTTCAACTTAAAATTTTGTTTTTATACTGTGCATATATGTGTATACTGGGTATGTGGATATGTATCCCATGCATGCATGCCCTTGTATAGTCATGAAAAGATGTCAGATCTTCTGTTGTGAGTCACTTTGTTGGTACTGTCAATTGAACTGAGATTCTTTGAAAAAGCAGATAGCAAATGAAGTACATCTCCAATTTCTAGACATTGAATTTCATGTCTTTGGAACCAAATCTTTGGATTACTAAAAACCAGTTTTCCTTCTATTTCCTTCCCACTATAGATCTGATATTCAAATGTAATATCATTTTATATATTAGCTAAAGCTATTTGATGTGATTGGTTTTATATTTCCTAAAATAAAGTATAAGAAATAAAATAAAATAATAAAATCTTAACCAAAAGCCAAAAGTAGAAAAATATTCAGGGGATGAGACAAAGTAATTCACAGAATATAAGGGTAAGCTGAGACTAAGGTTGGGGATGAGACAAAGTAATTCACAGAATATAAGGGTAAGCTGAGACTAAGGTTGGGGATGAGA
The DNA here is from genome assembly GCA_907164525.1 of Lophiomys imhausi. NCBI lineage: Eukaryota > Metazoa > Chordata > Mammalia > Rodentia > Muridae > Lophiomys > Lophiomys imhausi. The sequence goes on along the minus strand of CAJQZJ010000309.1, from coordinate 4,607,265 downwards.
GTTGGGAGAGAGTTTTAAGCAAAATCTACTTTAAGGGTTATGAGTAAAGTAGTTCTTCTAGCTGGTTTAGATTTGAGCAAAATACTTTCCTAAGTCATTTCAATATTTATATTAGAAAACCTGTCCCTTGTCTTCTTTCATGTAGCCATACACATCTTTAGCAGTGATAATGAGTTTCTGAAAATTTTTTTAAATAAAAACACTAACCACAATAAGCAAATTTAGTATCAGAATAATAGCTACATATCCTCATAGTTAAAAATACTTACATGAATTGAGTATGTCAAAGCAAGATTAACAAAAAAAAAATACAAAACTAAATCAACACATCTTGTTAGAAGAATCTTAAAAAATTCTATCTTTAAATATATATAAAATAAAAATAGGTAAATATTTTTGAGTATTTATTTATCCCTTGGATGTTATGTTCCTTTCATTTAGTAAAGCATCATTCCATAACTCCAGAAACACTTGGAGTTAAAATAATAAAAGGATTTTATATTTTGATATATATTATATCAAATAATAAAAGCATTTAAATTTTGATATAATGGAGCAAAATGAATTTGTGTTGGTTGATATATTATGACCAGTGGATCATACTGATATGATACTGTTTTCCTTAGTTTTGTTTTAAGCACTGAAGTCCCAACTTCATAAATTAATTAAGCAGAAGACATTAAATCCTCATGATTTCCAGTAAATCTTATGACTAAATTCACTACTTGATAGTAAGAAACTATGAAAACCAAGGATATTAAGAAGAATCTGTTATTTTATGACAGAGCACAAACAGGGGAAGTATCTTCACATGTCGAAGCCCTTGTTTTACAATTGATCATTTTTAAAGAACACACTTTGCCCAGAGTTAGGATTAGGGCAGGGCTCTGTTCTTATCTTTCCAGGAGATTTAAAGCATCCATTCAAGGAATCCAGGGACAACTGGACAACGGAAACCTCAGCAGAAAACAGATCAGACACCAAAGAAGATGAGTGACCCAGATGATCCAGCCTTGCAGACTTCCTCAATAGCAGTTTCCTCAAACGTCTATAACCACAACAACTCAAAATCGCTAAGATCGTTCAGCTCCACAGACTACTCCAGCCAGATCTTCAGTAAAGCTCTGAAGATCAGCTTCTGTCTATGAACTTCTTAGGACATCTATATAGCTGAGCACAAAAGGACTGAACATCAAATGATTCTATTAACATTTTTAACCATTTTTCCATTCTTATTTGGGCACCAAACAGGTTTACTACGTCCCAAATCAGCAGGAAGTCATTTTAAGAGAACAACGTCCCATCCCCAGAAGGTGGGGAGGGTGTTCCCCCCACTTTGGTTATTTGATAGATAATAGAAATTTTTGTTATTTAGGGGAAAAGACTACAGGCTGTTAAATGGTCTTGTTAAATGGGTTTTGGAGGTTAGACCCAGGGACTTCTCTCTTTTTCTTTTCTGTATCCTCCTTTCTCTCCTATATAGGAGTGAACAGACTTGAGAAAAATGGGACATAGACATAGTATAGGAAAGATCAAGAAAAAAGGACAAATTATTGAATATAGCCTTATACCTTTGTATACTGATACAAAATTAATATTATATTTGACTAAATTGGTATTGATCATTGTATATTAATGCAAAATTAAGATTGTATAGGGCTACATCGGTATTGATCTTTGTATATTGATACAAAATTAAGATTATATTTGGCCACAATGGTATTGACCCTTGTATATTAATGTAAAATTAATATTGTATTGGGCTACATTGGTATTGATCTTTGCTTAGATGTTTTAAACCCAGATCCTAAGTCTTCATACACTTTCCAGTAGGAGATCAGTGCACTGCTATGTATATTTCTCCTACTTGTATACTTTGTTTTTAGCTTGTAAAATTAATAGAAACAATAATAATAATAAAAACTTTAAAAGTTCAAATGGCCTATTTAGTTCTGGTAATTATAACAGTATAGATTTATTACTCTAAATCAATTTTCTGTAGTTGTAAATTTACACCTAAGACTAAGAAGATATAATTATAGAACAAACATCAAATTCAGTTATCTCTACTGTTGATAATTTGTATATAATCACACTTTGCTTTCATACTCAAAGTCAAAAATATAAAAATCAACCATTTAATGAAATGTAATATACTTTCAAGGTACTTTTAAATGGCTACTATGGGTATTATTCTTTCTCTGTGGAGGTCGAAATTATGTTAAGTACACTACATCTTCACATTGGTATTTCCAGTAAAGTTATTTCTGAAACCGCTTTTGGTTATTCTAGAATGAAAGTTGCTCATGGGTGTTTTTCTAGGGAATCTGCATTCTTATCTGATTGGAATGCAATAGTTACACTACCCAAGAGAAAGCCATTCATAAAAAGATAAAATATTATTTTATCTGCCAAAATATACAAGAAATACCTTATTTTGTACTACATTAATGACCCACCTCATAAACTAACTCAAATGATAGGAGAATATCTACTTGTGAATTCTTGATTGCACTCTTCTCTCTACATTTTTTTTTTTGTTTTGACCTTTTACAACAACAATGTCACATAAATGCACATTTTCACTTGGCATGATTTTAGTATATTTCTTTTCTTAATTTTAACCCATTTTAAATTTAACAAGAGTTTTAAAAATACATAGTGCTACATAAACAGTTCACACTCTAATAGGTCATTTACAAGTGACATTTCATTTGACTTAAGAAGTGTAAAATTAACTCATATGGATTTTCATAGGACAATTCTGATGTAATAATTGTTTTCTACTGCTGTGATAAAACATCATGACCAAGGCAACTTGTAGAGGACAGAGGTTATTTGGGGCATATGGTGTCAAAGGTTTAGAGTCTAGGATGAAGGCATAGAAGTAGTGAGTGGCAGAGAGCTGCTGCAACTGAGAAATCATATCTTAAATTACAACACAAAGCAGAGAGATTTATCTTGAAATCGAGTCCCCTGAAACCTCAAAGACCACCCCAATGGCATATTTCCTCCACCAAATCATCACCCAATTCTCCACAAACAGCCACCACTGAAGTCCAAGTATTCATATGCTAAACACTTATAGGGCAAATCTCATTCAAACTGCCACAACAAAGTTGTCAACTCATAGTGCACGTCATAATCTCCAGTTAAAGACAGTTTTTCAGCCTATAATATTGATCCTTTCTCTATAGAATGCTGTCTTCTTTTTCTGTATAGTAATCAAATCATAAATTATTTGTTGAAGTAAATATTGACTTTTTTATTCTGTACATCAAAGTTTGTAGGTATGAAGTTTTAAATTTTATCAGAGATCACCCTAAATTTCTTCCACATTTTTCTAATGGCATTTTTCATTTCTTTATTTCTGAAAGTGTAAATTATAGGGTTGAGCAGTGGAGTTATGATAGCATCAAACACAGCCACCTTTTTCTCAAAAGAAGATGCAGATGTAGATCGTGCATATATAAATATGCATGGGACAAAGAATGAAACCACAACAGCAATATGAGATCCACAAGTGGAGAGAGCTTTCCATCGTTCTTCAGAACTGTGACTTCTTAGAGAGAACAAAATGACACCATAGGAGATAAGCAACATAGAAAAGATTATGATGCAGATAGAACCGCTGTTAGCAAACACTAGAAGGCCATAAACATAAGTGTTAGTGCACGCCAACTCCAGTAATGGGAACAAGTCACACATGAAGTGATCAATGACATTGGGTCCACAAAACGGTAGCTGCAGAGTGAAGATAATTTGTATGATAGAATGCAAGAATCCCCCTGTCCATGCTACTGCAACCAGAGTGCTACAGAGCCTCCAGTTCATTATGGAGGAGTAATGTAAGGGCCTGCAAATGGCCACATATCGGTCATAGGCCATGGCTGACAGAACAATCACTTCCACCGCAGCAAAGAAATGTTCAGCAAAGATCTGTGTCATGCAGCCTTCAAAGGAGATTGTTTTGTTGTCATCAAGAGAGTCACTAATCATCTTTGGGGTAATGACTGAAGTAATGCATGCATCCAGAAAGGACAGAAATGCCAAGAAGAAGTACATGGGTGATCCCAGAAGGGTAGGAGTGCAGAGGATGGTTACTGCAATTATTATGTTGCCTCCAATGGTTGCAATGTAGACAAACAAAAATACAACAAATACTACTTTCTGAACTTTTGGGTTCTGTGAAAGCCCCAAGAGGATGAACTCAGTTACAATAGTCTGGTTTGGCATGATTCTCAAGACAAGTTTAACATAAATTTTTATTTATACATGTATTTAGTTATTTATGTATGTTTGTGTGTGCTTTTGTACTTTGTTTTGTGTGTGTGTGTGTGTGTGTTTGTACACAAGAAATTGCTATAGTCTTTGTGTAGAGGCTGCAGAACAATGAGCAGGAATAATTTCTCTCTCTACCATGTGGGTTCTGGGTTTTGAACTCAGGTAGTCAGTCTTGTCAGCAAGTAACTTTCCACTGAGCCTTTTTCTAGACAAAATTGTTGTCATTTAAATCTGTAATTATGAGAAAAAAATTGCTTCAAACAAGTTTATAGTACTTTTAACAGGCATGTGCATTGATATACAAAATTATATTGATTAATTCCATTGACATTTAGAATAAAAATTGGAAAATCATTGAAAGGAACAGTTGATAATAAGGTAGAATTGTGGTGGAGATAAATTACTCAATAGTCACCTTAGCCTCATTTTTTATTATAAGGGATGAAAATAACCTCTGTGGCATAAAGAAAGAAAATTTATTTTTCAAGTGTCAGTTTTTCTAACTCTCCATGGCTTCCTTCTGTGAAGTGTCAAAAAGCACCTTAAAACTATATTCTACTTATGGACAGAAAGACCATAATTGGTTAACATTTCTTCCAGGACATACTCAAACACTGCTATATCAATTGATAAAGCAGGAGGATTTAGTTAGAATGCACATGGAAATCCTGGCTGTATTTCAAATTTTACTTTATGTCTGGAATGTGTTAAAACTTAAATTGGAATAATCCATTCTTTATAATACAGAAATATCTCTGTGAAGTGTCTAAATCTATACCTGATGGATAATTTTAAAGAGTTGTGATAACAATTTTAATTCAACATTTTAAAATATGACCATAGCTTAATAATGTCTGTTGTCATGATAACTGAAATAATTTAAAGAAAGCTATTACTAAATAAAGTTCAAAATTATAAAAGGATGTCACAAAATTGGAAGAATGATGTGATGGGTCCTCTGGGAGTCTGAAGTGATGTGAGGCATGGGTATGATGAAGATGCATTTGTGTATATGTATAAAACTAAACATAAAGTCTTCAAAAGCAATGGCCAAGCACCTCTTTATAAATTAAAATTAAACATATAATGGAGAAAAACAGTAGGTGTACTATAATATAGAGTGTTGACACTTTTCAGTATTCTATAATACAGCATGCTACCTTGTTTTAGGATATAGTTCTGTATGAACTTAGTATATGGGGTTGTTTATAAACAGTTTGCCTGTTTGAGCTTATGAAGTGGGGTCAAATATGAAAATATTAAAATATCCCTCTTGATGACATGTCTTTACTATCCTCATTACAATTCATTCTCTTGAAAGTCCAACTTCCTTATCTACAGAAATTCCCTTATGAATAATCCAGATAAATAGTCTAGCCCTTGAGCTCATTTTTATCAAGACTGTACAGCTTGCACAATGTCCATATCCTCTCTTGCATATACAATGCATGTGTCTATAAAATACAAATTTGGAATATTAATAGTATATGTGAATAGATATATTTTTCTTAATATTTGTACATAAAAGTAGCATATTTTTATTACAAGAAAAATTAAGCTGATTTTAATGCCAGCCACTTAAATTATGTAGAAACAGTATTAAATATTTATGAAAGTACAAAAAAAGCATTGTCTAACACCTTAAAACAACCATTTCCATGTGATCTTTGGTATGTTCCTCACCAGTATCTATAATATAAACTCAATATGTATTCACATACATATAGATAAGGAAACTACAGAATAAAAACATTATAATGCATTGTCATCATGCTTAGATAAACGTGAATGTACTATTCTTATTTAAAAATAGTATGATAGTATCAGTGAAACAAAATGACTAACATACTGGAACTTATTTCCTAGTTCTTCTGTTAATCTTAAATCGAACAAATAATATATTAGGTACAAAAACAAAATTATGAAGTCTGTTATCAAGAAGGCAGGAAAAATTTTTATATGTGATACCCATTTGCCATTGAACAAACTACCTTACATCAGTGATTTGGGGCTACAATAAAAACCCTGATAGTTCATTTTCTTTTGCAGAGGATATTTAATGTCTCTTCTGGTCTGACAGGCCATGAGCGAGCTTGAACTCACCATGCTGCAAGGACGACCATGGACTTTTGATCTTGCTGTTCCTGTGAAGTGTTGTGATTACAAGCCTGTGCCATCACACCCAGACCAAAAAAAAAAGCCAAAAAAAACAAAAAACAAAAAACAAAACAACAACAAAAAAACCAACAAAAACAAAAAAAACCAAAAACAATAAAAAACAGCTTCTATTGACATATTATATAAACTAAAATAAAAGGAAAAACATAAGGATTTATGTCAGAATTACATGGCAATGTGTATACACAGAGACTGAGATAAAATTGACACAATCATAAGAATAAATGTGTTTTTAAAATCACACTTTTAGAAGTTATAACAGTTACAATGACATTGGTTCATTCAACTAATAGCTTGAAAAGACATATAGTAAATAATTCTAGAGTTATAATCATACTTATAGTCTTAGTATTAATATTCCTAGTCCTAAAATTTTATTCTAAAAGGATGAGATGAGGAAATTTGGCCACAATATGATATGGTAACAAAAATATCAAAATCTGTAAAATATCTAAAAATTTCAACAATGGGGAATTTTTGTAAATAATAATATAACAAATTACCACTACACAATACTGCAAATGAAACACTAGAAATCAGAAGTCATCAGAGATACATTTTAATACTGTGTTAAATAAATAAAGCAGTGAAAATGAAAACAAATGTTCATTTAGAGACATTTAAAATTTACAATCTAGACAGGAACACACAAAATAACTGTTTTTAGCAGAAATATATATATATATATACACATATATGTATATATATATATATATATATATATATCTTGGTAATATTATTAAAATACCACAGAAATTTTAGAGCTATACCTACCCTTTCTTAGAGGTCTTATACAGCAGGGAGGGTGGTCATGAGCCAGCTTCAGAAGCAGTAACTTTGGGAAGTGTGCATCCCCACGCCTTGGTATGTATGTTTCCCACTATGTCTCCCCCACTCATTTTAGCAACACAGCTATTTGTTGCACCAATCATTCTACAAATAACAGTATTTCATTTTTAAGTGTGATGTTTAAGTTACATTCAAATATATTGAGGGGACAAGTCACAGTTTGTCCTTAGATGTAGATGGTTTTAGGGAGTGGAGATATAGTCCTCCTGGTAGAGGACTTGCCTGCCATCAGTGATTCTCTGGGTCTCATCTGTAGCATCACTTCAACTGGGAACAATGGCATACACCTCACACCTATACCCTCAGCACCCTGGAGATGAAAAAGGAAGACTAGAACTTCAAAGTCATCTTTGGCTATATAAAGAGTTCAAGAGTAACCTGGTGCATATGAGACCCCATTTTAGAAAAACAAAACATAATTTAAACAAACCAGTACTTAGATCAATGAAGAAACTCTCAGATATTTCAGGCAAATATTGCCATTACATACAAAAATAATAAATTAAAATCTTAATTGAAATCACTCTTTCTGTTTAATCCTTTAAATATACCATATTTTTTGTGTAGGATTTTTTAGCACAAAAGATTGATTTCTTCTGTTTGTAGCTAAGCATGTCTTTCCATCACACGTTGGGAAGTAGTTTCTTTTCAGATTATTTACACTTTCAACTTCTCAGCAGTGTTGTTCTATTGATTCCCTAAATATCTTAACATTACTCAGATTATGAAACGTAAGAGAATGAACTTTTTTTTGTTCCCGTTTGTTTCTTTGTACACTGGATTCTTAATCATCCCTCTCCCTCTTTTCTGTTGCTCTGCTAATAATTGAGCTGCTTTTGAGAAAGACTAAACCAAGACAGTGATAGCAGGCACTAAAATAATGTGGAGTTTCAACCTCTTTAACTTTCCTGAAGCGTCCTGAGGTGAGAACTTAAAGCAAGCCAGAAGTCTCCCCTCTCACCATTTCTAAACCCCAGTGTCCTTCTGTGTGCTATGTGTCCATATGTAGTGTTGGAAAACAATCACATTTCATGTTTACTCTCATTTATAGCAGTGGTTCTTAATCTTCCTAATGATGCAACCTTTTAATACAGTTCCGCATGTTGTGGTCACACCAAACCATAAAATAATTTTCATTGCTTCTTCATAACTGTGATTTGGTTACTGTTAAGAATTGGACTGTAAATATCATTGTTTTCCAATGGTCTTAAGTGACCCCTTGTGAAAAGGTCATTTGACACCTGAAGGGTTAGTGACCCATAGGTTGAGAACCACTGAAGTGTATATATAGAAAATCAACACTTTAGTCTACCGTGCTCCTAACAGCATTCAATCAAAAAAGAATTCAATTAAAAAATGTGAGAATGGTATTTTGTAGCTCAATATAAAATAAGAATATGTTGAGAAAGAACAAATCAAGCACTATTAGAGAGATAATAGACAAAGATGCACATCCAACTCTAAGTTACTCTAAGAGTTTCAATGTGAAGATGAAGGACAGTCTAAATTATTTTTAATTGAAATATATGTTTAAATTATTTATATTTCAAGACATACATACTCAAGGGAAAAAAGAAGGAAGAGAAAGAGAGGAGGGGAAATAAAGAAGGAAAAGAAGAAGAGGGGAGGAGAGGAATTAAAGGAGGGAGAAGAGAACAGAAGCAATGAGAGAATCAGAGCTTTTTTACACACTGCAAATATTATTATTTCATGACCCAGACAGTCATTACTTTTCAAGGGCTGTGTTCTGAGATCCACATGGACCATTTTGTTTGCTTCTCTATTCAGAGACCTTCTCATTTTTGTGAAAATGAGGAATCTAAGCCAGTGTTTATGTACATGTCTCAAGAAAATGCAGCTATAAAATGAAAAGTCCGAGAGAGTATTAACCACTGTACCCTGTCCATGTATCCAGAATTTAAACCATTTATCACAATTAAAATTCAATATCTAAAGGGAAAATAGTGGCTTAAAAGTCTCACCATGCATCAGTCTGAAAAATCTGCATAGACACCTCCTGCTTCCTATCGCAGAAATTCTATTTACTGGTGACTAAAATTCAGTTTATATTCAACTCTTTTTCTACAACTAAGAGTTGAAGAAAACTCTGGCAGTGGAGGTGGAGAATGTTTCCATTAGTTTCCAAATCCTGTCTTCAATGTGACTTCAGGTTAAAAAAAAATGTAGGAGCCAAAATTTCCTGCTTGATTGCAAGTGGAATTTAAAGGGCTCATGAGTTTGAGAAATTGATTCTTAGTCTTCCTGGATTTAGAAAATATCTTGTCTCATGGGTTTTTAACAGATGACTTTGCATGATTTTTAAATTACTAGAGTGATGATAACACTTTGGTGTGCTAACCAAATAATTGTTTGCTTTTAATTTTCTCAAGTTTCTATTTAATATTTCTCTATAAGAAGTATCATATAATGGATGGAATATGGTGTTTCATTGAAGCATTCAAACAAAAGGTTTGCACACTTAGAAAATAGGTAAGCAAGATTCTGTTGTAAGGAACCCATCAACCTATTAGGAGCATATGTTTTGTTATGGGGAAATAGTAGAAAAGATTTTATGTTTAAAATACTAAGAGCTGTGTATCACTTTTAATGCTGTTCATATGCTTCCATGATTACTATTTTATGAATTCATAGTTGTTGTTTGTTGTGTGTGTATGTATGGTGTCTATGTGTGTGTATGTGCATATGTTTGTGTGTACGTACATTCATGTATATGTGTATGTATGTATGGATGTGCATATGTGTGTGTATGTTTGTATATATGTGTGCAAGCCTCTGTGTGTTTGTGTGTGCCTGTGTATTATGTATGTGTGAACATGCATATTTGTGTGTGCATGTGTATATATGTGTATGTGTGTGTGCATGCAAGGGTGTGTGTGTGTGTGTGTGTGTGTGTGTGTGTGTGTGTGTGTGTGTGATATTCTAGATAAAAGGATCCAGTCTATAGTCCAGACAGACCTGGAATTCACAGAAATTCTCCTGCCTCACCTTCCCATAAGTTGGAGTTAAACTCTTGTATTGATTATCATATCTTGCTTGGATCAAAATTTAAAAGAAAAAAGTACAGTTTCTGGGGATTGTAGAAATTTTTGTCTTTTTGTGCTATCTGAACAATGACATGGAAGATCTGTTTCATGTAAGGTAATCCAGCATTGAGAATGAACTTGAGTGGAAATCATTTCTTTGACATTTTCAAAGAGGTACCATATAAACAGTATTAATGTTCTGTTATACAGTTTTAAAGTATTATTTTACCTTTAACAATGTGTATGAGTATGTGCTTCTGCATGACATATGCACATATGAGTGCAATGATCTGAGAGGGCAGAGGTATCAGAATCCTGTGAAGGTGTAGTCACAGGCAGTGGTGAGCCTCCTGAAATGGGTGCTAAAAATCAAAGCTGAGTCCTCTGTAAGAACAGCACATGATCTTGTCCTCTGAATAATCTCTCTTGCCTCATATTATATCGTTTTAAAGCATCACATTCTGCTTATTTTATATGTATTCATACACCACAATAAAACAGAGAAATTTAAGTAATTAATGAACAAGCCTTAATGAAAGGCTTCTCAGAAGAAAGAAAAAGGTTCTCAGAAGAAACTTCATCTGCATACTCTATAGATTTAAGACACAAGAATCATTTTCATTTAACTTAAATACTATGTATGTATCCTGAAACAGCAGAATCACCTGGTATAGATTACATATTTCATTCTCTGTCCCCAGTTCCCCTTAAATTATTCTTAACATCTACTTTACAAAACTGACCCCTTCTGCCTATTGCACTAACACATCAGAATTCATTTTATATTCTATTCTTTGCACTGAGTTCCTACATGTTCTGTTATTTGTGTCTGTTAGAAAAGCAGAGAGCAGTACCATGGAAATAATATTGTAAAAATTAATCAGGACAGAAAATATAAGAATCATTTTTGCACAATTGGATAAACTTCATGTCCAAATTACTTAAAACAAGGGAATCCTATACAATAATTTTAAGCATTTTGGGGTTTAAAACATAAGTTAAGCTTACTCAAGTTACCCGCTTTTTAAAAAAATCTCCATTCACATAATTTATTATGGAAGGTGCTATCATGAAAGAAGTTTAGAGCTCAGGTCAAGCTTCATTGCTGTATTGTACGGTGTACGTGCTATCTCACTTTAGGGCCTCATCATCTAGTCATGGGCAACAAAGAATAATCATGACAGACTGTATTGTTTTGGATACCTTGTACTGCATTGTTAATTGAACAATCTGTGACTTCTGGGGAGAAACATCATCCTCATATGCAAGATAACTCTCTTAAATAGTATATTGCATTAGATTACAAAATAGTAAGTACTTCCATGAAGCTTTTTCAAACATTTTTAGTTTGGATTCCGTTTTGTTCACTCTCTCTCTCTCACCCACCACCTCAACTCCTTTATCCTCTACCTGTATTCCTGCTTAAAACTTTCCACACCTATAGAAATATACAGATATTTGGGACAGTCTAGGCAGCAAACTCTCATTTTTCCTTTCTGGTAGCTGCTGTCCTGTGCTTTCTACTCACTCAAAACTTTATCCCTTCTTATGTCTTTGATGGGCTTGAAGACATAATAGATATAAAATTTCAATTGAACTCAAGTTGTTTAGGATGTAAAAGGATATTTTCAAATAGAAATCAAATCTTTATGAATATAGGATATGATAGAAAATATTTAGGTTCAGAACTTTAGACACACATAAATAGATGATTTTTTTCCTTCTTCAAGAATGCCTGATACAAATAGGCTAAACATTATGTGTGTAACTTTTATATATGGTTTTCTTGATTGTTTCATATTTGTTCTTCAGGTTTTTACTACATGAATTAAAAAATTAACCTATTTATTAGACAAAAGGAGGGAATTGTTGGGGTGACATTGTGATTCTAAATGTTGATTAATTGGTCCCAGAGACCTGCTTGCTGTCTGTTACTTTCTCTGGTTGGTAAAATAAATGCAGAGGCCTGACATTGTACAAAGAGAGAGGTAGGTGGGACTAAGGTGCTCTGGCTTCTGAAGCAGAGACCAAAGACGTTCTTGGGTAGAAGAGACTTGAGGAGAAGCCAGGAGCAGAAGGAAGGAGAAACAGGATGGGGTAGATGAAAGAAGATCATTCAACGTGACCTGGAACATGGGCAAAGTGTGGAGAATAACAGCCCATGGGATATATGCATATTATATAGGGTCATATTTGGATAATAGAATTATGAGCTAGCTTAGATGGACTAAGGTTGCACAATCCAGGCCAAGGCCTCTTAAAATCCATCAGGTGTCAGTATGTTTATTTATAATGGTGGGTTGGGAGTCACACCACCGAGCAATTATTGATAACATAAATACTGCAAAATATTTAATTAATTATTTCTACTAATGGCACCCAAAATAATTTAGTTATTTCTACACACATACTATCCTCCACTTTCATATCACATATTTTTTTGTTTGTTAATTTGTAGGACACATCTAAGGTGAGAGTCAGGTATAAATTCTTCTAGTGTTATTTCATCGGGATCTATCAAATGTATAATTCCCTTTAGTGTTTTTTCTTTTTAATGAAATTGAGATCCATGATGATTAATAAATGAATACTTACACTTGTTTTTTATTAGCTCAATGAATGGTCCCTTTATTCATATGCAATAGTTCTCTATACACCTTTTTTACCTAATGCTAGTGCTGGGAGCAAGTGTGAGACTAGAAAAACTCCATCTGGGACTTTTTGGCCCGGACTGGAGCAAGCCAAGAGGATTATCAACCTGGCACCACAGGGCCTAGGCAAGGAGCATGCTGGAGATTACCACCAGTTTGGTGCCGTGCAGGCCTGGAGGGTCAGTCTATGCTCTAGATGACCCCTTCCGGTGACATAATGCATGTGCAAGGGCATACTAGTGAGACCACTGAGACCACTCCTCAGATGACCTCAGATCCCCAAAGACCTCAGGAGCTAGTAAGAGGTGTAAGTAAGTGGTAGAGAAATAGAAGGAGAAGGATGTGGGCACAATGAAGAGAGGCAGAACTAAAGACTCGAGGGTAGTGAGGAACAATACCCTGATGTGAGTAGCCAGTGATGCCACCTGAGACCATGATGGGGTCCTGGCCTATGATGCCACCAGGGAACAAATCTGGATTCATGGCCCTGCAGCAGTAGGGGTCTGTTGCCATCAAAGACCAGGCAGATATCCCTGGTCTGGGTTGCTGCCCAGAGCAGGAGAACTGATCCTGCCCCTAGCCAGTTGCCTGAAAAAGTGAGTCCCACACATCTTTGCAGGAATTGTAAGTGAGCAAGCCTTGAGGGTGTGAGTGTGGGGAAATTGGCCCTGACTCTCATCTCCTCAGGGGTGACATGGATGAGGGAGAGATACTAACTATCCTCTACCTCCCCCTTGCCACCAGGAGCAAGCCAGGAGACCTGGCCCCAGGGTTATGAGAGTTGGAGAATAGGTCCTGTCCCTCACCACCTGCAACACTCACAAGAGCAGGCTGTGCACCTTACCTGGACAACAGGATAGAGCTGGCCATGGTTGCAAAAGTTGCTAATGAACATAGGGCATGAAAGGTGGAGAGATGGCCTAGCCCCTTTCCTGCTGCAGCACTTGGGACAGTGGGCCCTGTACCTTGCCTGGGAAGCACTGTAGAGATGACCCTGAGAGTATGGGTGCAGATGAGCCAGCCTCAAAGGCTTAAGAGGGTAGAGCTTGTTTTGTGTATGAGCAGATCTTGCAAATTAGGTGTTCTCCTAGCTGAGGGCCATGAAAACAAGAATTAGAATGTAAACATCCATTCTTTCTTACAGTATAACATTTGTGATTATAAAAATAGAGAAGACTTTTCATTAATAAATTGCATAAGAAGAATATCATCAGAGTTAACTGAACTATTTTTCCATCTATTTTTAAGATTTAATTACATATTTATGAAGCTTAATGTTATTATTATAATGAATTTATCTCTTTTAGGATGTCAGAGGCTTTTTGAAGGCAACTGTTTTTTCTGTCCTTGTACTTAGAAATTCAGCATGAACTATGCAGGGTATTCACTGTGGTTCACATATAAGAAATATTGCACTATAAGGCATTCTTAATATGAATTCAGACATACCAGTTTATTCTGTTTAAAGCAACGTCTCACTGTGTAGCCCTGACTCCCTGCAATTACTCTATCTTTCTTCCTTAGCTTCCTGAGTGATGAGAATGTAGGTATATGACATCATGTTCAGGCATCAATTTGTCTCAACAAAGGCTCAGAGGGCCAATATGAAGAGTAGGTTATATGAAAAGGAAGTCATTTCTCAGATTTGGGCATGGTTCTCCTGTTACAAACTTGGGGGAAGTCTATCACAGTGTATAGTATTTGATACTCTTCAAACTCTTCCACAATATAGAATCAGAAGGAACACTGCTAAACTCATTCTATGAGGCCACAGTCACCCTGATTCCTAAACCACACAAAGACCCAACAAAGAAAGAGAACTTCAGACCAATTTTCCTCATGAACATAGATGCAAAAATACTTTAAAAATACTGGCAAACCAAATCCAAGAACACATCAAAAGTATCATACACCATGATCAAGTAGGCTTCACCACAGGAATTCAAGGATGGTTCAACATGAAAATACATCAACGTAATTCACCATATAAATAAGCTGAAAGAAAAAGACCCACATGATCATCTCATTAGAAGCTGAAAAAGCATTTGACAAAATCCAACACCCCTTCATGGTATAAGTCCTAGAGAGAACAGGCATAAAAGGACCATAACTAAAATAATAAAGGTTATATACAGCATGCAATTAGACAACATCAAATTAAAGGGAGAGAAACTTGAAGCATTTCCTCTAAATTCAGGGACAAGACAAGGATGTCCACTTTCGCCATATCTCTAAAACATAGTACTTGAAGTTCTTGCTAGGGCAATAAGACAGCTAGAGGAGATCAAGGGGATACTAATTGGAAAGTAAGAAGTCAAATTATCGCTATTTGCAGATGATATGTTAGTATATATAAGCGACCACAAAATTTCCACCAGAGAACTCTTACAGCTTATAAACACTTACAGCAAGGTGGCTGGATGCAAATTAATTCAAACAAATCAGAAGCTCTTCTTTATACAAAAAATAAATTGGCTGAGAAAGAAATTAGGGAAACAACAGCCTTCACAATATCCACAAACAATATAAAAATACTTGGGGGTAACTCTAACCAAGCAAGTAAAAGACCTGTATGACAGACAAGAACATCAAATCCTTGAAGACATAAATCAAAGAGGACTTCAGAACATGGAAAGATCAATCCCTCTGCTCATGGATAGGTAGGATAAATATAATAAAAATGGCCATCATGCCAAAATCAATATACAGATTCAATGCAATTCCTATCAAAATAGACCATAATTCTTTATAGACCTGGAAAAGGCAATTCCCAACTTCATATGGAATAACGAAAAACCCAGAATAGCAAAATCAATCCTGTACAATAAAAAACAAAATCTGATGTATCACCATCCCAGATTTCAAGCTGTACTACAGAGCAATAGTAATAAAAACAGCATGGTACTGGTATAGAAACAGGCCAGTGGATCAATGAAATCAAATTGAAGACCCAGAAATGAACTCACACACCTATGGTCACTTAAATTTTTTTTTACAAATAATCCAAAACCATACAATGGAAAAGGACAGCATCTTCAACAAATGGTGCTGCTCTAACTGGACGTCGACATGTGAAAGAATTAAATTAGACCCATCCTTATCACCTTGAACAAACTTAAGTCCAAGTGGATCAAAGACCTTAACATAAGACCTAACACACTAAATCTATTAGAAGAGAGTGTAGGGAAAACTATTGAACTTATCAGCACAGTTGACAACTTTCTGAACAGAACAGCAACAACTCAGTCTCTAAGACCAACAATCAATAAATGGGACCTCATGAAACTGAATAGCTTCTGTAAGGCAGAAGACACTGTCATTCAAACAAAATGGCAACCTACATATTGGGTGTAGAGAGCTGCGAAGTGCCGCGCCTTAAAGATGGCGCTGGTCTCCGCCTTCCACCAGCCCGACGGTGAGCGCTCTCGGTGGTAAACAAGTCCATATTTGGTAAAGACCGCTGATCTGGCTTGCTTCCGCATACGTGGGCCTCTAAGATTGCACTACGTGGCTTTACTTGATTGGCTGTTCATTTAGTATTTAGCCTGTGGGTTGGGTCTGCCCGGGCATTCGGAAGACTGTTTTCAAGGGACCTGAATAAACTGCTTGAGAAGAGCTTTTGCGAGTTGCGTCGTTCTTGCCGGTCGAGGGGGACGCGACAATTGGGAAAAAATCTTCACCAACCCCACATCTGACAGAGGGATAATATCCATAATTTACAAAGAACTCAAGAAATTAAATGCCAAAAAAACAAATAATCCAATACAAAAATGGGGAACAGATCTAAACAGGGAATTCACAAAGGAGGAATCCGTAATGTCTGAGAGACACTTGAAGAAATGCTCAGCATCCTTATTCATCAGAGAAATTCAACTTAAGACGCCCCTGAGATTCCATCTCACACCTGTCAGAATGTCTACGATCAAAAACTCAAATGACAGTGCATTCTTGTCAGGTTGTGGAGAAAGGGGAACACTCCTCCATTGCTGGTGAGAGTGCAAGCTTGTACAGTCACTATGGAGGTCAGTATAGTGATATCTTAGAAAACTTGGAATAACTCTACCTCAAGACCCAGCCATACCACTTCTGGGTATACATCCAAATGACTCCTCACCATATCAAAGGAAGCATCCTCATTTATGTTCATAGCAGTCTTATTTGTAATAGCTAGAAACTGGAAACAACCCAGATGTCCCTCAACGGAGGAATTGTTAAAAAGAAAAAAACTGTGGTATATCTACACAATGGAATACTACTCAGTCATCAGAAACAAGGAAATCATGCAATTTGGAGCCAAATGGATGGAACTAGAGAATCTCATCCTGAGTGAGTTAACCAGACTCAGAAGGATGCACATGGCATCTATTCACTTATAATCGGATTTTAGCCTTAAAGTACAGGATAACTATACTACAGCCAATGCACCAAAGTGTCAATCAGACACTTTGGCCTAGTGGTGCTGCCTTGTAGGCTCCATCATATAAAGAGGCTCTTGGCCCTCATATATCTGCTGAACTGGGGTGGAGACTGATATATGTAGGGACACTCCACTCCAGGGGAGTGGGTTGGAAGCAATAGGGGGTAGAGGGTGGGAGGGCAGGACAGGACTGGGAGGTGTGGAAAGTGGGCACTGTGGTGGAGATGTAACTTGAAGTAATAAATAAACATAAAAAAATCTAAATGAAATGTCTCACTTCTTTGAGTGTCAGAAAACAACACTCCTTAGTTTAAATGAGATACATATATGATTTCTTTGTGAAATGTATCAGATAATGAAAACAAAAACTTGACCAAATTTTCATAAATGCCACTATCATTTTGTTCAAATGACAGTGTCTTTTGCCTTACAGAAGCATTCAGTTTCATGAAGTCCCATTTATAGACTGGGAGAAAATCTTCACCAACCCCATATCTGACAGAGGGCTAATACAAAGTACTCAAGAAATTAAATGCCAAGAAACCATCTATTTATCCATCATCATCTATTTATCTATCATCTATATCTGTCTATCTCCTATCATCATATATCTATCAATTGAGTGTGTGTATTTGTCTGTGCATACACATGTGTATGCATGATGCATGTATGTATGCATTGTATGTAATGTGTCATCTATTGAGTGTATTTTGAACATGTGCCATGGTGTTTATGGAGATCAGAGGAAATTCGCGGGGGTTAATTCTTTCCTTCTGCCATGACCGTCTCAGGGATTGAACTCAGGTTGTCGGGTTTGTCTGGAAGCTTTATTCACTAAACCATCTTCTTTGTTTGAGAAAGAATCTTTCTATGTAACCCCAGCAGGTCAGGAGCTTGCAATTTAACTCAGGAAGGCATTGAACTTTCAGTGTTTCTCTCATCTTTGCCTCCCAAGAGTTCATACTATTAACATGTCCTACCACACATGCTCTCAAATACCAGTTCCCATGCTATGTTTTCTTATGATAAACAGGTCTTCCACATCATCTTTTAGACAAAAAGAAATGAGAAATATCCTGCAATTTTTAGAACTGTGTTATCTATTTAAAGTTATTGCTCCTCAGGTTCAAATTTATAAAGTAAAGTAATTTTATAATTAATTTATAGCTCTTTGCATATTTTGTAATATTTTAATATCAGTCCTAACCTTCCCATTTCCAAAATAATTCACATTTCACATAAAATGTAGTACAAAATATTGTATATTTTCTTTAAAATGGTTTGGCTGTTTATCGTAGATATTGGCTCATAGGTTTAGTAAGTACTCAAGACTTTGTGTAGAATTCTTCAGAGACATTATATTCCATCACTTATGCAAAATGTTATAATCCTGAACTTTATGATACTTTAAAGACTTATCAAATAGAAACTCAAGAAAATATTCACAATGAAATTAAAAACTGAACTCTTATTTGACTATAGGATGAAAAGTGATTATAAACACCCCAGCATTTAAAACGCAGACCAAAATGTGTTTGGAAACCAGTGCTGCCAGCTTTTGTACACACGCTGGGGACCTAAGAATGAATCTCAGAGGTTCACACCCTCTCAGAAAAACTTCTTTAAAGTCCAGTTGAATCAAGGAGGAAAGTTTGACTCTTGCTTTCTTTTCTCTGGACCATGTGGAGGCAGACTAGCAAAGGGATGCATTCGCACCTGCATCCCACAGCTGCGCTTCTGCTCTCCTCTAGAGGGAAAAGGAAGATGAGGGTCCAAACAGAATTTTGTTTACCACCAAACAGACTTCTCCACAGAGAAGAGAAGAAGGCTATCTTCAAAATGATTTAAAGTTTGGATGTTGAGAATGGGCTGCTGAGTTTAATGTAGTCATGGGCCTTTCACTTTATAACTGTTTTTGAGAGAAGTACAGAAACCCTGGTGCTTAGATTCTTCGTCTTTAGTATGGATTGTATGGCCGAGCATAATGGATATACACAAGAATGAAACGGACATGTGGAGCCCAGAGGACAGCATTTTGTAAGTGTCAAAATGCAACAGCTGTTAGAGTGAAGCTGCTTCTTTAATTTCTTCCTTCTTTTCTCCTTCCTTCCTTCCTTCCATTCCTACCTTCCTCCCTCTTTTATTGCCTCCCTACTGTTTTTATTTCTATCCCCTTTCTTCTCTCTGAGCACCTTTCTCAAGAGCTCTTCAACTGTTACAAAATTAAAACTTTAAGCTTAAAACCAATCAAACTAGAAGTTCACTAAATGGACATTTTCTACTCTATCTCTAAGTAAAATTTTGGTTTTTATAAACACAATCTCATTGGTCTAGTATACTACTGCTCTCATCATTGTACTTTATCATACTATGAAACAGTACCATAGAAACTGAAGTGATGCTCCACACATAGCTGTTGCTACAGAGGATAAAACGGGCCTTTTCCACAACCAAATATTGACATGCAGCACAGAGAAGAACAATTATATCAGAATAATTCAAGCTATTGATATAACTATGTTCACTTAATTTCCTCTCAATGTGTCAGATGCTATAAACACAATCAGTATCTCATCCCAGGACTGTTCAGGAATATGTGAAGCATTTGATGTTCTGAACTAGGTTTGTGCTTTAGGCATTGGATAGTCTCCTTCCAACAGGAATATAAATCATTAGGAGAAAAAATAGAAAGTTCAGACACCTGTTAGGAAGGAGACACAGAGCAGTATCTTCTATGTATTTCATAAATAATAGAGCACTAAAACTGTGACATCTGGAGGAATCTAAAGTGCAACAGTGGAAGGAGAGAGTGACAGTATCTGAGAGGAACACATGTACCAGATGGACATGGAAAGATATCTGCTTATTAACATTCATAGGAAACAATTTTTTAGTTAAGAAAAATCTTAAATCCAAATAGGATAAGTTTAAAGAATTTAACATAAATCAAACAAGATGATCAGTTATTCTTTTTCTTAGTAACAACAATATATATTTGTTTGAAATATATTTTAGAGCTAGTATTTATATTGACAAATTGTTACTCATCCTGAAAAATTTGGATGTTAGAAATAATTCCTGATTAATAAAGAAATCCTGTTATTTGAAGACTAACAAATGTTGCTACAAATAGATATGTCATTTAAATGAATTGGGAAGAAAGTAGTATCTAATAATAATAATAGGACACGGAAAAGCATAATTCCAGAGGTCACTGCTCCAGCAGAAAACTCAGGGGCCACATTTCCTGTTGTGAAGGGTTTCTGAGATGGGCGGGTACCTCTGTAGAACATTCAAGATGTGCTTCTTTTTTCTTTTGTGTGTGTGTGTTTTCTATACATGGTTTTCCTGTGTAGCCCTGGCTGTCCTGGAACGTGCTCTGTAGACCAGGCTGGCCTAGAACTCAAAGAGATCCACCTGCCTCTGTCTCCATAGTGCCGGGATTAAAGGCATGCACTACCACCTATCAACAAGATTGTAGTTCTTATGGAAACAAAAGTCATTGAATATTTGCTGAGATATATGGGCAGGATAAGTTGCTCCATAAAAGACTGTGTGGATTTGAAATCTTTATCAAAGAATGCATGATGGTGGGAGTTTGGGTCTGTAGTACGACTGCTTATAGAAAGTTTATAACAGTTTTACAGTGTTAGTGAGGGAAGCAGTGGAGCCTGATCCCATGTCTGGTCATCAAGGATCCGTAAAGCCCACATTCTTTTTCTTGAACTTAAAAAAAGTAGATTGTGCATTTATGGTTTTCAGTTAAAGGTTTTTTTTTTCTTTTTTCAATGTTTATTACTTCAGTTTACATCTCCATCACTGTCCCATCCCTTTACCCTTCCCAAGTCCACCTTCCTGCCCTCTCCCCCTTCTTCCACCTATCCTACTCCTCCTCTGGTGTGGGTTGCCCTACATATCAGCCCCTTCAGTTCAGCAGCCATATGATGGCTAAGAGCTTCTTCTTGTTTTATTCAATATATTTGCATCATATTATTTTTCTTCTCCAAATTCATTCCAAATTCTCTCCATTTCCTTTTCCACCCAACTCTTTAGGAGGAGGAAGGTTAGTTTTGTGGGTTTTAAAATTAGATTTTCTACTCTAAATATTTGACATTAGTAAAAAGACAAATGCTGAAAATAAAAGTCTATGCTATTATTATATACTTCTTTGTAGGCTATAAATTACATGTAAAATACTACATTAATTTTCTTATACTTCTTAGATGTGCTATTAAATGTTTAATCATTCCATCTTCATACGGTGGGTATTTTACTTATATTAGTGATTTGTAGTTTAATAAAATTCTTGTTTAAATAGTCATCAATGTTATTTAATCCTTAAGAGATTTTCATTTTTCAATGTATCTGTGACACAGAATCACATTCTGATAAGAAATATCCCCATATCATTTAAATTGTAGAATAAAATTTTATGATTTGGGTTACTAATAAAAAGAATAAAAAGGTGTTTATGGATCTTGGAGTTATATACTGATACATTTTCTAAAATGATTATTTGGATGAACATATATTTCATAATCAGTAATATCCTTAAAGTATGATTTTACAAGCACATTTTAGAGTTGATTAAATTTTGACAACAGTTTGCATATGCAGGCACTGGATAAATAATGCTGAGAGCAGCATTCACTCATGTTGGATTTAACCTTTTCAGAATGGTATTATGAAGAATTATGTCCACACCCTCTAGAGAACCAAAGAATTTGAAGTGATCATGTTTGTTCACTGGTACATGGATTTTAGGCAACATTAATATTTGGCATATTTAAAAATTACAGCTCTTATTTTGCAGGTTTTATAATTATTTTTAAAATGTAAAATTATTTTATTAAAAATATATTTCATACCAGTGGCTGCCTGGACAGTTCCCATTTCTGTCCAGGCAGCCACTGGTATGTCATTTCTTAGTTTTGGAAGCTGCGGGCCCTATACTTCCTATATAATCATATATATTTATCCCTCTCAGATCTCTGAAGTGGTTGAAGACTAGATAGCTAGAGTCTCATAGTTAAATTTTGAGTTGTTTAGGAAAAAAGGGGATGTTCTTGATCTGAGAAGATGTTTTTAAAATTGTGAGGCAAGTTAGTATGAAAGCTGAGTTAGATATAGAACTTTATACTCATGGAGATGGTTAGATAGTAGAATGTTAAGTCAGGTGCCAAATTCATATGGACTGGACATTGGGAATGTATGCTAAGCCATATAACTCTCATAATTGTGGCCTATTTATTTCTGTTGTTTTGTATTGTATTTATTGTTATAAGAAAAAGAACCATTTGTTGGACTGAAAGGGGGAGCTGTTGGGGGGGAAAAAGATATACCTTAAACTAAAAAAAAAGGGGTAGAGAATGGGGGGGTTGAGGGGGAAGAGGGTGGAAGGGTGGGACTGGAGGGGGGAGTAGAGGGGATTGTGACTGAGATGTAACTTGAAGAAATAAAAAGTAAATTATAAAAAATATATATATTTTAATTATAATACAAATGAATCATTTTAGCCTTCCTTTTCATTTCTCCTAAATGTCCCATATACCCTCCTGTACTCTCTTTCAGTTTAATGGTTTCATTTTTCATTAATTATTGCTATCAATTGCTATTAATAATAGGAAATGAGGATATTTTAAATTTTCTCTTCAATGTTTTATTTTTATTAATTTTGGAAGAACATGAATTCCACTTTCTCGTACATTCCCACTTGGTTTCATTTGATAGTGTCACCATGCATCACTATTATGCATTTGCTACCATTCCAAAATAAATATATATTTTTGCAAACTAAATATCAAATTTTGTAATTAACCACATTTCCACTATTATGTTTTTATTTATGTTTCCTTTTGAATTAAGTGTTCAATATCAGATAATTTTCAGCAAATTATGTGGAGGCCTTTGGGTTGATGTGTTTTCCTTAGTTGTTGTTTACCTTAATACAGGATTTCTCCCTTAAGCTGGAGCTCGGCTATACACAAGCATGGCTGGTAATCAAGCTCCATGGATCAGCCTGTTCCCGCCTGGCAAGCATGGAGAATACAGGTGTGGACTGCCATGCCTGGGTTGATACAGGTGTGGACTGCCATGCCTGGGTTGATACAGGTGTGGACTGCCATGCCTGGGTTGATACAGGTGTGGACTGCCATGCCTGGGTTGATACAGGTATGGACTGCCATGCCTGGGTTGATACAGGTGTGGACTGCCATGCCTGGGTTGTGTATATGGACTCTGAGGTCCTCATGCTTGTACAGCAAGCGCATTGCTGAGAATCTGTGCCTGTAGGCTACTGGGTCTCTTAACCTTCCTAATGCTGTACCCTTTAAGATAGCTTCTAATTTATGGTGACCACCAACCATGAAATTATCTTTTTGCTGCTACTTTATAACAGTAATTTTGCTACTGTTGTCAATCTTAATATAAATATCTGTGTTTTCCAATGGTCTTAGGTGATAACTATACAAGTGACCCCTGCAATGGAGTCACAAGCACAGATTGAACACTGCTGCTGCAGGCCATGACTAATGAATGAATGTTTATGTCAAAAATTTGCTGCTCTTAGGAGAAAAAAAAAGATAAGGATTATTGAAGGATAATGTTTACATTATTCCAGTTTAATATTAGGATTTAGTTTTCTTTTAGCCTCCTACCCAATTTGCTTTTCTTTTGCCAAATAAGGCTATGTTAAACAATTATAGATGTGGTAGGTCTGTAGGTTGTTGTACTATGCAGATGATTTCCAAGGACATTAAAGTGTGTTTGTACTGAAAATGATGTTTCTTACTATAAATATAAAACAAAAATATTTTACATTTTAACACATAATCTTCATATTTATTATATGAGTACTTCATAAAAATACTCATCAAACATGACCATATAAAAACAAGAATTAAAACTAAAATATGTTTTCCATGTGTCTGGATGGAACAACTGGATCTCAGCACTTGCCATATGCTTTTCTTGGAGCTCCTGACTCCATTGCTATCTATATGTGATTCTCACATTAAAAAAAAAAAAAAACTAGGGATGGCTTTAATGATTAAATCCATTTGAAGAACTGAAACCTAAGTCTTATCACATTTGAAAGACTTGAAGTAATTTGATGCACAATGGACAGATTAGTTTGGATTGAGTTGGGGTTAGACTCTGTCAGAGTTTAGTGTGTTCTTTTTTTCTTTTAATGTCTGTTCATTGCACACTCACTGTAGTATTAATACAAATCATGCCTTGTGATCTTTTACTTGTCATAAGTTTTTGTTTGTTTGCTTTTATATCTGTTGCTTGATCTGAGGTTTAACGGGTCACTGTTAAATTTTATTATGATAATTTTACACTCTTACAATGGCTCTTTTCTGATCTAATAACCCTACAGGGTTTGTTTTACCTTGTTCTTTCGTCAGGTATAACTGGTGAATAGATAAGAAGCTTGGGTTTCAGACACTGGTGAGAAATGGAGTTGAAAATACAAGGGAATTACTGCTTTAAGGAAAAAGCACATAGCTTTGTCCTACAGTTCCATAGTTCCATACATTCAAAGATGTGTTAGTTGAATGTCACTCCTTAAGATCAGTTTCTCCCTCCTCCCCTCTCTGTCTCTCTCTCTCTCTCTCTCTCTCTATATATATATATATATATATATAATTTAAGACAGTTTACAAATGTATATATAAACTTACATATATATGTACATAAAATGTGTAGGCACAAAAATTTGTTTTGCTAATGTATTTCAGTTGTCTACACAAAAGGGGACTCAGACATAGTTTAAGCCTGTGAAAAATAAATGCAAGAGCTGAAATACTTATCTCTTGGTCTTATGGGAATACAACCTGAAAGAAAGGAAGCTGATTTAAAGAGATGAATCACCAATTCACTGGAATTGGTGAGGACATTTTATCATGAGTCATGTTTTCACATGTTCACAATGTTTATCATAGACCTTGCAGCTAAGAAGGTAAGCTATTTACAAACAACATTGTTATATGAAAGTCTTATAAATTTCAAATCATATATCTTAAAAATTTTGTTTGTATCAACATTGGGCAACATTAAATATATAATTGGTAATTATAAAATTTCAAGACTCTGAACATATTCAACCTACAGTTTCTCTTCCTAATTTATGTGATTGTTGTCAATTTGTGTATGAGGCTGAATATAATGTTAAATTTCAATTTAATTTAATGTGTTAACCCCACATTAACAAAGTAATAAGATGCTTTAATTTTTTGTATCTGGAATTAGAGTACAGAAAGACCACTACTACTCTGTAATTATTGGCTGAGAAGATGAATTCCCTTTCCTCTCTACCCAGCCCAAAGGAGAGATCTTGTATTTTAGAATCAGAAAGTCTATGTTAAAATACAAGGTTAAGCGTCTTTTATTAGTTTGAATATCACCTCTTATTAAATTTTTTGCCAAGTAAATAACAATAATAAACTCACTGCTCCTCGTTTCCTTAGTTTTAAGCAATTGCTTAACTTGTATTACCTCACTTACTGTCATAATAGGCTTTATAATTTCATGTTCTGGTCACAGTTCAAAATGATGATTTAAAAAGAATCTGGACAGTTTGACCATGCACATTGAAAACCAAGAAAAACATTTCCTGTAGGTCTTTATACTTTTAAAGAATAAATTAAGTTATTCTATATTCCAATTAATCCCAGGATGTTCAAAACACTTTGAAATATTGCTATGATTTTCAATTGCATTCTATAATATTTTGTTGTTCTTCTCTTAGTGAGTGTTCTGATCAGACATGACACACTATTCATCTCTGCCTCATTCAGGTAGATTTCAGACATGATTAATACATAGTTTTTTTTTTTTTTTGTACTTGTGTAGCATGTAAATGGTTTCACAATGCTTTTCATTATTCTACCTCAGGAAGCCACTAGAGATAATAAGTCAACATTTCACTGACATACCACATGGAGATGCTTTGCAAAATAGAAATAGTCAGCACTTTATTTCTTCATAATCTTTGACTACTGCCTTCAGAAAATGACTTTTTTTCTTTTGCTAAAAACAAATTCATACATCTACACTTCTTCTATATTACTCTCGTCCCTAACTCCCACTCCCTTCCAACTCATACTTAATCCTCCTCAGTAATTCATGGCCTCTTCTTTACTTTCTATTATTATTTTTACTTGTAAGCCTACCATCTATCTGTCTCTCTATAAATGCACACATGTATATAAAAGTTGTTCAATTCACTTAGTGTTGTTTGCATCTACATGTGTTAAGAAAAGAATTTGTTTTTTTTCTGTTCTCACTCAAGAAAATTTGTTTTTCTTGTTATCAACTTGTTGATGATAACATACACTTATATGAGGCTATTTTTCCTAATAATTGCAGATTTACATGAACAGAGTTTTTCTTCTACATTCTCCTTGAAATTATGCAAAACCAGAGTTTTGTAACAGAGTTCATATTACTTGGACTTTCACAGAACCCTAAAGTTCAGAAAGTAGTTTTTATTGTATTTTTGTTTGTCTACATTGCAACTGTTGGGGGCAACATGATAATTGTGGTGACCATTGTCTGTAGCCCAGCACTGAAAGACTGTCCCATGTACTTCTTCTTGGCATTCTTGTCCCTATTGGATGCATGCTTCTCTTCTGTCATCACACCAAAGATGATTGTGGACTCTCTATATGAGAAGAAAACCATCTCATTTGAAGGATGCATAATGCAGCTCTTTGCTGAACATTTCCTTGCAGCAGTTGAAGTGATTGTCTTGGCAGCCATGGCCTATGACCGCTATGTAGCAATTTGCAAACCCTTACATTACTTTTTCATCATGAACTGGAAGGTTTGTGGCTCACTGATGGGAGTAGCATGGACAGGGGGATTCTTGCATTCTATCATACAGACCATATTCACTTTACAGTTGCCCTTCTGTGGACCAAATGTCATCGATCATTTCATGTGTGACTTGTTCCCATTATTGGAACTTGCCTGCACTGATACACATATCTTTGGCCTTTTGGTAGTTGCCAACAGTGGGTCTATCTGCATAATAATCTTCTGTATTTTGCTTGTATCCTATGGTGGCATCCTGTTCTCTCTGAGAGCCTACAGTTCTGAAGGGCGATGGAAAGCTCTCTCCACTTGTGGGTCCCACATTGCAGTTGTGGTTTTGTTCTTTGTCCCGTGCATTTTTATATATGCACGGCCTCCATCTGCATTCTCCTTTGATAAGATGGTGGCAATATTTTACACCATCCTAACTCCTTTGCTCAATCCTGTGATATATACTTTTAGAAATAAGGACATGAAAAATGCCATGAAGAATGTCTGGAAGAGATTAATGGTTTCTGATTAAAAGTGAGAGATTGAAAGGTATCAGTAAAGATGCCAAAATGATTTTAATAAAAAACATTCCAGATTTTCCTTTGTATAGACTCATGTCTGTCTCTAGCAAAATATCTTAAAAGGGTTAAAAATTACATGTTAATGTTATTTCTAGTGCAAATTCTTAGCTGGCAACTCATTATGTTCAAGTGTATATTAAAGAGATTTGAAATTTGTGCTTTCTTATATTGTAATTTAAGAAAAAACTAGAAAGATAATGTAAGTATTTGGTAATTTGTCATTCACTCTACACTGTGCAAGATGTCAAAACATTTTGTAGACTTTATTAACTCCTGAAAATAACCAGGGTTCAGGACACTGGACAACAGAGCACTCATAGAAAGAACTTCAGTTGTAGATGTTTTTCTGTGTCATATGATGCCAGCCAGCATTCATTGTGGGCTTATCAACAGCAGCTACACAGTGTGAGTACTAAATTGAATTTATTGAGAAATATAATTTTATTAAATTAACTGTGTATATTTCTCTAGCAACAGGTGAGATGCTCTTTCATACATTTGGCATGGGAATGTATTGGGGAAGATTCGATAGGGAAATCAGCAGTGATTACTTCTTATTCAAGTACCAAGAAAGAGAACATATGAGCAAACCCTACACTGGCAACATATGAAAATGGAGTGACCTGATTTTCCACATCCCCATAGTATCAAGGTAACCACAGCCATGAAAAACAAAGAATTCAATTTTAGAAATAAGGGCCACTTCAGTTTTCTTAATGGCTTTAGTTTTCTTATCTTTGACTATAGGAATGAAAATAATTATAATGAAATAATCATCAGTAAAATGACCCATTAAATTCATCCACATATTACATATTGATAACCTAGTTCAGTTTCATTAGTCTTAGCTAGCCATGTGGGTTTTTAAATAAATACATTTTTTTCAGAAAAAGAAGCTGAATTTACCTTGTTATGTCCACACTAATGAAATGCCATGTAATCATGTAATGTGGGAACAAAACTGAAGAGTCCATTCTGTCCTTTCCTTAATTTTTCATGCCATTTCAAAATAAAATAGTGTATTTTGTTTTATTCCTCCTCAAAATGAATGTGGCATATGATTTCATCAATATTTGGAAGGAAGAGTTCATGCAGTGTTGTGATAAGATCCAAACAACCACCTGAAGAATGTTTGTGTATTACATATAACCACATGTGTAACTAAAGCACATGAACTCTCATGCGTGTGTATTACATGTACCAACATATGTAACTAAAGCAAATAGACTCACATGCTTGTGTATTATATGTACCCACATGTGTAACTAAAGCACATAGATTCCCATGCTTGTGTATTAATGTGCCCACATGTATATCTAAAGCACACAGAATCCCATGCATGCTTGTGTATTATGTATACCCACATGTGTAACTAAAGCATATGGACTCCCATGCTTGTGTATTACTGTTGGGGTAGTGTTAAGCATTCTAAATGTTAATTAATTTGTCCTGCTTGCTGTCTGTTACTTACATTGACTCTGATTGGTTAAATAAAATGCCAAGGCCTGAGATTGGGCAAAGACAGAGAAAGGTGGGACTTCCTGAGATTAGAACAGGAAGCCTGCGCTTTAGACAGAGAATTAGTGCATTCCAGCCAGCAGCAGGAGGAAGAAGAAGACACATGCCATGGGTTAGAAAAAAGAACCTCATTCCACATGGCCAGGAACATCGGCATATCATGGAGAATGGCAGTCCCAGGGGACGTATGTATATATGGGGTCATATTTGGGTAATAGACTTAAGAACTAGCTTAGATGGGCCAGGAATGCACAACTCAGGCCAAGGCTTGTTAAAATCCATGCGGTCTCTGTGTGCTCATTTATAATGGCAGAATAAGGATTAAAGGCTGCGGAACAAATTAACAATAATCTAAATACTGGTTAAACAATTTAATTAGCCATATTTCTTTTTACATATTACATGTACCAACATGTAACTAAAGCACACGGACTCCCAAAGGACTCTGCTCCTCATTTACATGCTCCATCATCTTTCTTCCTCATAACAGGTTTGGATTCTTGGTGTCTTTTTCCTTCCCACAACAATTTTTGTTCTTGATCCATTTACTTCTTTATGAGTACTAATGAGAAAAAATCTAATTCTTATTCAATTCTTTTAATTCACACTTTGAAATACAAAATGGAACAAAACAAAGCAACAAAACCTTATTCAGGAAGGACTATAGTGATGGATGGCAATTTATGCCTAAATACACATGAATTTAAAATCAGGCTTTTGTAAATTTATTCATTCAACCCTCTATATAGATTCTGCCAATGATATTTAAGGAGTGAAATTTGTAGTACTTTTCAGAGGAATAAATGCTGTGGGAAGTTGACAATACCCTTTGTTCTTATCAATTTAGTTAATTGTTTGGCAAAACTGCTTCTATAACAATTACTGATTTAAGTTTTCATCTTGCTTTATAAGCTTCTTTTCCATAAACATGAAGAAATCCATTCTCATATTTTTAGCTTTAAAACAATACATTTGATAAGCTGACACTAAATTGGTTCATTACCGTTAATATAAGCATTTAAATAATTGATTTTCAATGAAAAAGTGTAAATTATAGAATGTCTTGAGACATATCAATCTTTAGAATATATTACATGTATATTTTTAATATATATTGAATATATACATATATATATTTACACAAACATGTGTTTTGCCTCACACACATACAGAGAGAACAAGAGAGAGAGTATATTTTAAAAACTTCGGATTCTCTTTGAGTGTTTTAGTTAGCTCTGTCCTTGATTCTGACCTTGTATTCATCTAAAAAGTGCTGAGATTCAGACATTCAGCATTGTGTCTTTTTCTAGAAATGTTTTCAAACAACCCAGGGCCGTATATACTAGGCAAGGACTCAATCATCTGAACCACATTAGCAAGTCAAATATATGAAAGGAATCCAAGAAGTAAGTGTGTGTGTGTGTGTGTGTGTGTACGCACAAACATCTTAATTTGTTCATATTTACTTGTTCCTGATGTGCAAGAACAATGAAGACAAGATGTGAACATTGAGTGCTGTATCTCAGGAATTTTTCTTTTTGTTTTCTTGAGTCAGGGTCTGTTGCTACCTAGGAACTCTCCAAATATGTTAGGCTAGCTGAACAGTCAGCCCTAGGGAATTGTTTGTCTCTCCTTCCATAGCTCTGTGGTTATAAGTATGCTATTATTCCTAGATTATTTTACAAAGTTTATGGGATTAAATTTAAGAACTTGCTCTTGTAGAGTGAGTTGTATCCTGTAGAGTGCTTTGTTGGGTAAGAGGAAACCTGTCTGTGCTGTGTAGTTTTATGTCAACTTGAAACACACTAAAGTCATCTAAGAGGAGAAAGCCTCAACTAAGAAAATGTGTACATAATATTGGGCTGTAGGTATGACTGTAAGGGATTATCTTTTTTTAAAAATATTTATTACTTCAAGTCACATCTCCATCACAGTCCCCTCTTTCCACCCCTCCCAGTCCCATCCTCCCAACCTCTACCCCCCTCCCTTCTATCCTACTCCTCTAGAGTGGAGCTCCCTACATATCAGTCCCCTGTCTCAGTTCAGCAGTCATATGAGGACTAAGAGCTTTCTCATGTACTAGGGGCATACATGGCAGCACCATGAGGGCAAAGTATATCATTAACAGGTAACAAAGTCTAAGTTCCTGTTCCTTTTGGTGCATTGGTTGTAGTATAGTTATCCTGTACTATATGGCTAAAATCCGATTATAAGTCAATAGATGCCATGTGCATCATTCTGAGTCTGGGTTAGCTCACTGATGATGAGCTTTTCTAGTTCCATCCATTTGGCTGCAAATTGCATGATTTCATTGTTTCTGATGGCTGAATAATATTCCATTATGTAGATGTACCACAGTTGTTTTATCCATTCCTCAGTTGAGGGACATCAGGGTTGTTTCCAGATTCTAGCTACCACAAATAAGGCTGTTATCAACATAGATGAGGAAACTTCCTTGTGATTTGGTGAGGAATCATTTGGATGTATACCCAGAAGTGGTATGGCTGGGACTTGAGATAGAGCTATTCCAAGTTTTCAAAGATATCACCAGACTGATTTCCATAGTGGTTGTACAAAGTTTGCACTCCCACCATCAATGGAGGAGTGTTCACTTTTCTCCACAACCTCGCCAGCATGTGCTGTCATTTGAGATTTTGATCTTAGTCATTCTGACAGGTGTGAGATGGAATCTCAGAGTTGTCTTGAGTTGCATTTCTCTGATGATTAAGGATGCTGAGCATTTCTTCAAGTGTCTCTTAGCTATTAGAGATTCCTCTTTGTGAATTCTCTGTTTAACTCTGTTTTCCATTTTTTGATTGGATTATTTTGTTTTTAGTGTTTAATTTCTTGAGTTTTTTATAAATTTTGTATATTATGTAAGGCATTATCTTAATTAGTGATTGAAGGAAGAGGGCCTAGCCTATTTTGTTTTGTCCCATCACTGGGCTGGAGATCCTGGGTTCTACTAAAAATCAGGCTGAGCAAGCCATGAGAAGCAAACCAATAAGCAGTACTCCTCCATGGTCTCTGCATAAGATCCTTCTTCCAGGTCCCTACCTTGTTTGAGTTCTTGTCCTGACTTCCTTTGATGGTGAACAGTGATATAATAGTGCAAGATTCACTTAAACTGTTTCTTTTCAAACTTTACTTTTGGTCATGGTGTTTTATCACAACAACAGAAATCCTAATTATTGGTGTTCTGTTCAGGAATTTGTCACCTATGCCAATAAGTTCCAGGCTTTCCCCCACTTTCTCTTCTATTTTATTTAATATGCCCAGTTTTATGTTAAGATCTTTGATGCACTTGGACTTAAGTTTTGTGCAAGGTGATAAATATGGGTCTATTTGCATTCTTTTATATGTTGACATCCAGTTAGATCAGCACCATTTGTTGAAGATGCTGTCCTTTTTTTCCAATGTACGGCTTTGGCTTCTTTGTCAGAAATTAAGTGACCATAGGTGTGATGGTTTATTTCTGGGTCTTCAATTTGATTCCATTGATCAACTTGTCTGTTTCTATACCAGTACCATTCTGTCGTTGTTACTATTGCTCTCTAGTATAGCTAGAAATCAGGGATGCTGATACCTCCAGATGTTTTATTGTACAGGATTGATTTATAGGAAGTGCAGGGCCAGCAACTTCCAAAACTAAGAAATGACATACCATTGGCTGCCTGGAGAGTTCCCAATTTCTCTCCATACATTACAGCATCAATCTTCAGCCATTTGGCCCAATTTCTCTGACAGGCATTGATTGTAAGGCAGGAATTATGAAGGACTTGCCTATCCTGTCTTGGCAGAGCTAGGCTGTCAACTTTCCTGCTTCCAAGTTTTGTCTTATTTGGACAGCATTCTGTCTACAGTTGAAGCAAGGAATTTTTCTTGCCAAGAGATAGGCTTGCCACTAATTCAACCATCTCCAATTGGAGATTCTTCAATACTCATCTTTTACTTTGAGTAGAATAGGGGGTGCTGTCAGGAGCTGACATGTCTCGATATAAAAAAAATCTTCAGTTAAGAAAACATCTTTGAATGCCATATTCTGCAGATCTCTTGAGGTTTTGAAGACCACCTATCTATCTCCTTATAAGCAAATGTTGCTTATGTCTTAGCAACTTGATTTCTGATTAACTTAGAAAATAACTGTGATAGACTGCCTTAGTACCTAACAAAATGACATGCTTGAATGACTATTAGTTTGCATTTCTTAATTATCCTAAACAATTTATGACAGTTGCTTACAAAAGGCCAAAACTTCACATTTCATTTTTAAGTGTTACCTAGGTACAATACCTTAAAAAGAGTTAACCATAGTTTTGTATCAATATACAAAGATCAATATCAATGTGGCCAAATAGAATCTTAATTTTGTATCATTGTACAAAGATCAATACCAATGTAGCCCAATATAATCTTAATTTTGCATCAATATACAAAGATCAATTTTTAAACCTATTCTGTTGAGAAGTATATAAGTTATTTCTTGCTCTTAGGAATAAAACCACAATGAACATAGTCAAGCAACTGCCCTTAGGGTAAGATTGAGCATATTTTGCGTATATACCTAAGAGTGATGCAGTTAGACCTTGCCAGTATGAGATGTGCCTTGTCTTATTGATCTTAACCATTCTGACAAGTGTATGGCTGACACTTTTTTATGTTTATTTATTACTTCAAGTTACATCTCCATCACAGTCCTCTCCTTCTACTCCTCCTGCTCCCAACCTCCTTCCCTCTCCCCTTTCTCCCACCTATTCTACTCCTTTGGTGTGGGTGTCCTACATATCAGCCCTCTTCAGTGCAGCACTCATATCAGGGCTAAGAGTATTCTTCTGTACTGGGGAACTACATGACAGCTCCAATAAGGCAAAGTGTCCCACTAACAAGTAACAAAGTCTACATTCCTGTTGTTTTCGGTCTGTTGGCTATAGGATAGTTATCCTTTACTATATAGATAAAATCCAGTTATCGGTGAAAATATGCCATGTGCATCTTTGTGGATATGGGTTAGCTCACTCAGGATGAGCTTTTCTAGTTCTATCCATTTGGCAGCAAATTTCATGGTTTCCTTTCTTCTGATGATGCTTAATGTAGTTTTGATTTACATTTTCCTCATAGCTAAGGATGATGAATTTTTTTAGTTTTTATAATCAAAAGTTTATTAATTTAATGTAGAAAATAATGAAGTAGCTTTTACAGTAGTGTGAATTTCAAAATATCAAATAATTGGGATTAGCTTTTAAGTCCTTGAGAACTATTTTATTTTCATTCATTAATTAAGTAATTAATTCAGGTTACATCTCCATCATAGTGTCCTCTTTCCACCCCTCCCAGTTCCACCCTCCCACCCTCTACCCCCTATCCCTTCCATCCCACTCCTCTGGAGTGGAGTGTCCCTACATAACAGTCCCCTGCCCCAGGTCAGCAGTCATATAAGGGCCAAAAGCCTCCTCATACACTTGGAGTATACAATGCAGCACTACTAGGTCAAAGTGTCTCACTGACAGGAAAAAAAATCTATGTTCTTGTTCCTGTTGGTGCATTTATTGTAGTATAGTTATCCTGTATTTTATGGCTAAAACCCGACTATAAGTGAATAGATGCCATGTGCATCCTTCTGAGTCTGGGTTAGCTCACTGAGGATGAGCTTTTCTAGTTCCATCCATTTGGCTGCAAATTGCATGATTTCATTGTTTCTGATGGCAGAGTAGTATTCCATTGTGTAGATGTACCACAGTTTTTTTTTTAATCCATTCTTTGGTTGAAAGACATATGGGTTGTTTCCAGTTTCTACCTATTACAAATAAGGCTGCTATGAACATAGATGAAGTAACTTCCTTGTGATTCGGTGGGGAATCATTTGGATGTATACCCTGAAACGGTATGGCTGGGTCCTGAGGCAGAGCTATTCCAAGTTTTCTAAGATATCACCGTAGTGACCTCCATAGTGGTTGCACAAGCCTGCACTCCCACTAGCAATATAGGAAGGTTCCCCTTTCTCCACACCCTCTCCAGCATGTGCTGTCATTTGAGCTTTTGATCTTAGCCATTCTGACAGGTGTGATATGGAATCTCAAAGTCGTCTTAAGTTGCATTTCTCTGATAACTAAGGATGCTGAGCATTTCTTCAAGTGTCTCTCAGCCATTAGAATTCCTCCCTTTTGAATTCTCTGTTTAGCTCTTCCCCATTTTTTGATTGGATTATTTGGTTTCTTGGCATTAAAAAAAATATTTCTCGCCTTTTGAGTTTCCTCTATTGAGAATTCTCTATTTAGATCTGTAATTTACTTTTTAATTGGATTATATTTTTATATCTACCTTATTGAATTCTGTATGTACTTTTGGTATTTGTCCTCTATCAGATGTATAGTTGGTAAAATCCTTTTCCCATTCTGTAAGCTGCCACTTTATCCGAATAACAATGTCCTTTTCTTACAGAAGCTTTGAAGTTCCATGAGGTACTACTTATCAATTTTTGTACTTAGTATCTTCACTATCCCTGTTCTGTTCACAAAGTTGTGTCCTGTGATGTGTTCAAGGCCATTCCCTACTTTCTCTTCTTTTATGTTCAGTGTTGTCTGAAGTGTGATCTACATTGAGAACTGTGATCCACTTGGAATGGAGTTTTATGCATGGTGGTAAATATGGATCTAAATGGATTCCTCTACATGCAGACCTCCAGCTTGACCAGAACCTTTTGTTGTAGATGCTGCCTTTTCTCCCAGTGTGTATTTTTCCATCTTTATTAAAAAAATCAGGTTTTTACAGGTGTATGGTTTATGTCAGTAACTCCAATTTTATTCCTTTGATCAATATGTCTGCTCTTATTCCAGTACCATGTGGTTTTTATTACTATAGCTCTGTATTACAACTTGAAATCTTGGATGTTGATACCTGGAGCAGTTTTTTTGTTTTTGTTTTTTAGTTATTCAAGATTGTTTTAACATTCCTAGGGTTTTGTTGCTTTCTTTGTTTTCCATATAAAATTGAGGCATGCCTTTCAAAATCTGTGGAGAATTTTGTTGGAATTTTGATGGAGATTACATTGAATCTGTTCATTGTTTTTGTTTGGATTGTCATTTTTACTATGCTGATCATTCCAATTTATGAGTATGGGAGATCTTTCCATCTTCTGATATGTTTTTCAATTTCTTTCTTCAGTGATTTGAAATTTTATCAAATAAGTCTTTCTCTTGTTTGGTTAGAGTTATCTAAGTTTGTTGTATATTATTTGAGGTTATCGTGAAGGTGCCATTTTCCTCAATTCATTTGTCATTGTATAAAAGAGGGCTACTTTTTTTTCTTCAAGTGATATCTCAATGAAAATTTCCACCCTACTTCCCCCTCCGGTACCACCCTCCCACTCTCCTCTCCCCTCACTCCCTCATCTACTTTCTTTTTTTTATGTTTAAGTTATATCGTTTTCTCCTCAAAAGCTCCCCCTTTCAGTCCAACAAATGGCTGGTTTTTCTCAGTAACTTTTGTATCCAGATACTTTGTTGAAAGTGTCTAACAACTGTAAGAATTCCCAGGGTAATTTTTGGGGTCACATGTATACTATCATATCATCTGCAAATAGTGATACTTTGACTTATTCCATTCCCATTTGTATTCCTTTGATCTCTTTTACTTGTCTTAATGATCTAGCTAACAGTTCAAGTACTATATTGAACAGATGTGGAGAGAGTGGATAACTGTGTATTGCTCCTGATTTTAGTCAAATTATTTGGATTTCTCTCCATTTAATTTGATGTTGGCTATAGGCTTGTTATAGACTGATTTTACTATGTTTAAGTATGTCTCTTATATCCATAATATCTCCAGGACTTGTTGGATTTTTTCAGTGGCCTTTTCTGTATCTAATGAGATAATCATGTTTTTTTTTTTTTTTTTAATCTGTTTATATAGTAGATGTAGAAATTGAACCATGACTTGTGTTTGTCCTTTTTCTTTTCTCTGGTCTACTCTGAAAATATTTTTACATAATATTATTTGAGAAGTAATAGTTCCCTTTTAATGGCTTGCATTCTTTATAAATAAAGCACAACAAAAGTGTTATTAGAGTATAAACTGTAGGGAGATAGATTAATATAAATTAGATTTAGTAAATATCTAGGGTTTTCTGATACAGTCTCTTAATTTGGGGCATGAAGGTCAACTTGGCTGTGGGCAATTAGCTTATCAGGTTATGGATTAAAACAAGGATGAGATCAGGTGAAAGAGGGTAGTCTCTATGGACTAAAAACAAGGAGAAAGCCAGGTGAAACAAGGAAAGACTTTAAGGACTAAAAACAAAGTTTATGGCTGGCATTGTTTTCAGCTTCTAAGTGGGCAGAGCCCAGACTAAGCTGAAGCAGGTGGAACAAGGAGAGATCCTATTTAAGGACAAGTGGACGAAGCCAAGATGGCTGCATGCTAGTGGGCCCCAAGCTAGGAGGCCCCATGCTAGGGGGCCCCATGCTAGAGAGCTCCGATTCAAGTGAGTCTTCATGCTAGAAAGGACAAGAGTGGTTTGTATCCTCTCATGGAGAAAGTGATGGTAGACTGACCAGATCTCCCTGAGGCTGAAATAAGCTGGTGAACAGAGAAAGCCTCAGCAAAACAGCAAAAGGCCAATGACTAAACCCTGTGGCTCAGCTTTTGCCTAGAAGGGTTTGACCTGTCTAAATAGTGACTTGAACGAAACTGTGGCCAGCTCTAAAGATTAAGGCAGAGCGACAGAGTTGCTGATATAAAGGAAATAAGTTGGCCTACAGATGACTGAGATCTCCCAGAGAGAAGAAAGCCTCAAGCCTTATTTAAGGTGAAACTGCAATAGCCAATTTACCCTGACTGATCTGCGTCCGAGATATTCCAGAAGAAAGACTGCTAAGTGCATTAAAGGGTCTACCCCAGAGACTGTGTTACTGACAACTGAAGACCTGCCCCAGAGACTATATCCTTCTAAAAGATTAATTAAATAGTTGTAATAGTTATCAATAGGTTTAGTGGTTAGGTAATAGGGGTGGTGGTCATTTGTAAGGTTAGTAGTTAAGTAAATGTTTATACTTGTTTATAAGTGTTTATAGTTTATTAATAAAAAAGTGTTGAGTAATTTTAAAAATTTCAGTTTCAATAAACTTTATATCTTTGAAGGGATTGTATGTGTGTGTATATACATATATATGGATAAGAACATATGTTAGTTAAATTTTCATTATATTGACAAAAAGCCCAAGAAAAACAACTTAGATGGAAGAAAAGCTTACATTGTTTCATATTTTGCAGGTTTCACTTCATGTTGCTTTGATATATATTGCTTTGCTTTGAGCCTGTATCAGAATAGTAGATTACATTTAAAGCATTAATAGAGAGAATTAAATGGATTTACTTAATTCTTGGAACATAGAGAGAGAGAGAGGCCGATATTTCTTTAAGAGTACACATGTGTGAACTAACTTCCTTTTACAACCTTCTAAAAGTTCTTTCATTTCCCATTAATGTCACAGGATGATTATCAAGCTTTAGTACAAGCAATGGAGAGGATACTCCTGATCCAAACTTTAACACAGACCAGTAACACATTATTATCTTAGCATCACTAGAACCTTTTATTAATAGGCTTGGGAGAGAAGCAAAAAATAATTTTTCTCGACATGGTATTGTTTTAAAACTGAAGAGAAGGAAGGTTGTACAATTTCATTTTGCTTGTGACCCTGTGCATGTTTGACCTTGGTCTGATTCACTGTCAGGTACAGTTATGTTGGACTTGATTATGTTTACACATTGGAAAACAAGTTAGTATTGTTACTATTCTTATTATAAGAATATCAATCTGGTTAATGTTTGATATCACACTATAATAAAAATTATAAAAATGAGACCTACATGCAAGTTACTTGGAGGCTGTTCATCAATATTGGAGAATACATATTTGTATACTGAAAACAAATCAAATCTCCATGACTAGAAGTAATAGACTGAACCTTGGAAATGATAGTTTTGTTGAAGGACGGAGTATAAAATAATGACAGTTGTGTAGGCATTTCAATTTTAACCTGTCAAATGCTGAGTTCTACATTAATCATTAGTGCAGGCTAAGCTTCAAGGCATCTGTATTTAAAGGACTTCAATAAGAGCTCAAGTTTGAGAAAAAAAATGTATAAATCACAAGACATTCTTAGGAGTCTTGAATATAAATATAGGAACTTCCCAGGAATACACAGGTTTTGAATGTGGGTGGAAATATGCAATGTTCTGAATGAGAGCAGTGGAAAGAAGCCATCTTGGGAAGCAGTTATTGTAGAAAACATTGTTGGCATGGATTCCTGAATGGGGAGGAAGGAAAGAAATAAACTGTATTAATGACAGCTTGACCAGACAGGGCACTGGAGACATAAACACCATACAAGGTTGCCAAAGTAATGAGCTCAGAGAATCTCTTATTATGCTTTGGGAATTTCGCCCTGTTAGCAGGAGTTATTTTCAGCAGTCCACCTCTGAAACTTCTTGCCAGAACCTATTGGCTGAAAGAAGCCATCATTGGGGAGTTGATAAACAACAGAGCCTGTTAGTGTAGAAATGTTTTTGGCAGCAATTAATGCAAACAATTAAAACATTGCATCAGCCTTGGAGACCAAGAGACCATATTGAAAGAAGATATTGACCACAGTTTGCCACAGATCTCTGGGGAGATGCTCTTTCCCCTTCCCTGCTGCATATGCTCAAAGCAGAAGTTCACATACTAAGATTTCTGTGCATAGAACTGATTTGAAGAATGCATCTTCATGAGCATCACCTGCACATAGTTTACGAAATAGATAAGTAATACCACCGAGAAATAACTGGCATATGCCTACTCAACTCTTATTATCTTCAAATTAATTATTTTAAAATTATGATATACATTGAAAATACTTCTTTTATTATGGAGCTCCTAATTCTACATCTTAAAAATTCTTTTACAGATAAAAAGCTTGAATGCAAATCTGACTTTAGAATTGCAAGTTTATTAAAGATTTGGTTAGAGAGATATATCTATTCATCTTTTTTAGGTTCACAGGTGATATTCTAAGAAAGAAAGAACTATAATGCTTCACATAGTGCTTTAAAAGTTTCAGTTTTATTTTTTTAGTAGCCTTGGATAGTCATCTGTAATTAATGTATGTTTTTAAGAGTATAAGGAAAAATTCAGATGAATGAATTTTTTTCAAATAAATGTTTTCAGTTACATAATTACAATACTCACAAAATAAAATAAAACTTTCTGGATCACATATGTTAATATTTTTATGAATAATAGTAAGGCTTTGAGTTTCAAAGAAACTCTTTTATTTTCAAGGAAATTAGTCCATTTTAGTGCTTAAGGTATGTTCCAAATGTGATTAGCTGGACCAATTGACATTTAAAAATAGATCTGAAAATATAAATTCAAGATTGTTAGGGATTTTAATTGTTCTGCTTACCTGTTTAGAATAACAAAAATTCAATATAGAATTCATGAAGACATTCATTTCCTCATAGCACACAAGTTACCAAGTTGGTTTACAAATATTTCCTTGACGATGTGTAGAATATATGATATCATTGAGGCAGGTGAGAACTGTCACGTATTGTTGTGTGTGAATTCCATTCCTAAGAGTCATGTTTT
Organism: Lophiomys imhausi; assembly: GCA_907164525.1. NCBI lineage: Eukaryota > Metazoa > Chordata > Mammalia > Rodentia > Muridae > Lophiomys > Lophiomys imhausi. The sequence continues at coordinate 4,566,304 of CAJQZJ010000309.1, read as the reverse complement.
AAATGCTTATGATTTTGCTGTTCATAGTAATCAAATGTTTCCTGACAGGATAATGGAATTGTTTTGAAATAACAATATGTAATAAATAAATAGTGAAAATAATCCTAAAGGATTTCAATTATTCAAACTGAAATGAAAATATGTTAGATGTGAACAATGAGCATCCATTGAGGTAGTTCTGTCAAATATTATTATCACCATCCTTAAAAGTCTGAACATATCTACAAAAATAATTAAATACTGTGGAGAAAAACTAAAAACGCCTTAAAGATTTAACTAAGTACATTTTTCTGGATACTGCCATCCATTCACATCATGAGGAAGATCATACTCTATCATGGGGACATTCTAACATTTACAGTATCTCAGCATGACTTTTATCAAGACTTTTTTAAACTTTATTTTTATTATATAGTTTATGATTATTTTATGTTCATTGATATTTTGTGCCCATGTATATCTGTGCAAGAGTGTAAGATGCCTTGGAACTGGAGTTACAGACAGGTGTGAGCTGCCTTATGAATGCTGTGATTTGAACCCAAGTCCTCTGGAAGAGTGCCCAGTGCTTTTAACTACTGAGCAATCTTTCCAGCCACTTATCATCATGATTCTTTAACACAATTCTTGTGTTTTTGAGAACTCGTTTAAATGCTGGTAAAAGCTGAGAGATCACTGTTAACTCTTCCTGTAACTATTTTCTTTGAGAGACTTCACCCAGTCTTATAGCAGAAGCCAGAGGCCTCATATTATAACAAGAAGTCATTATAATGAACATTTGCAAGCAAAAATGTGTGGACAAAAGGGAATATTGTGGGACGCATTGAGACACATTATCGCTTCCAGAATGAGATTTTTTTTTTTTATGTGGGGAGGAGGTTGCAAGGGTGGAGCATGAGTCTGAGGAGAATTAGGAGAGGAGAGGGAACAGGGTGCATGATGTGAAATTCACAAAAAAGTAATAAAAAATAATAATGATTTTAAAAAATAGCAATCTCCAAATGAAGTTATTCAGCACTGACTGGAAAGTTATCCTTTAAACATTTTTTACACTTTTTATAGTCTCTCTCTCTTTCTCTCTCTCTCTCTCTCTCTGTGTATGTGTGTGTGTGTGTGTGTGTGTGTGTGTGTGTGTGTGTGTGTCTGTGTGCTTGAGAGAGTGAGGGACATGTTTCACAAACAATTGCATAGATATGTAAGCCAAAGGATCACATCATAGGAGGCTGTTCTTTCCTTCTACTGTTTGGAGCAAAGAGATTGCCAAGCTTGGTGGCAAGCTCTTTTACTTGCTAAACCCTTTCACTAGCAGGAAAGTTACACTTTTTTTTTTCCTTTATTTTTTATTTCTTCAAGTTACATCTCAATCGCAGTCCCCTCCCTATTCCCCCTCCAGTCCCACCCTCCCACCCTCAACCCCCCATCCTCTTCCCTTTTTTTTTTTCTTTTAAGTTTAAGTTATGTTTCGGCCTTTTACTACTAACTGTAGGGGGAAAGTTACACTTTTAAACATATTTATCTGTCTACTGAATATTTTCATTTGTGAATAATGTAGTGACTTTGGTCTCAGGATTTCATTGCTTTATGATTACTTAACCTGATATACCATTTCTTACTTACTGGAAAAATCTTTTACAATCACCATTACTTTCTAAAATTCTCTAGTTCTCATTGTAGTCAGAGAAAGGAAAACTCATGGAAAGACAAACCACAGAGCACTAAGCGTTAGTGTATATCTCAGTACTGAACTCCATAAAGATGTAATTAGGGCAACTGCTTTGTGAAAAATTTACAGTGAACTTTAGTTTTTTTTTTTGTATTTGGAATGTCTTGTTAATTCCTGCATCATGGAGCAACTATGTAAGTTAAAAATTTAATGTGAGTAGTTATATAAAATATTCACTTATAGTCGGATTTTAGCCATATAGTACAGGATAACTATACTACAATGAATGCACCAAAGGGAAGAGGAACATAGGCTTTGTTTCCTGTCAATGAGACACTTTGCCCTAGTGGTGCTGCCTTGTAGGTCTCCAGTGTTTGAGCAGACTCTTGGCCCTCATATGACTGCTGAACTGGGGTTGAGGAGTGATATGTAGGGACACTTCACTTCAGAGGAGTGTGATGGAAGGGTTAGAGGGTAGAGAGTGGGAGGGCGGGACTGGGAGGGGCAGAAAAAGGTCACTGCGATGGAGATGTAACCTGACTTAATAAATAAATAATTAAATAAAAAGAAAAAAGTATTCAGAGTATATTTCATGAAACAAAAATTTTTAATAATTTTTTCTTTAAGTGAGTTTTACTGATGAGATATTAAAACTAGTGAAATTAAGTTGAAAATGTACAAAATTAGATACTTCCATATTGTGCATGTTATTCTTCAGAATAATTTTAAATATAAATCTTGTAATCCTAGGAAGGATATGTCTTCAAACTAGTGAACATATTCTACTTTCATTATATCACCTCACTTTCCTTGATTTAGATTTGAAAACATGAAAGACTGTGCAATATGGCCTACATGTTAATGGAGTAACAGACCACTTTTTAAAATAAAAAATATAGATTTGAGGCACATTCCACTAAATGGAATCCATATTTGACATCCATATTGATACGAACCTAAGGCAATATAGGTCATAGCAGGGGAAAACCTAGTACTGTTATTCTGCTAAAGAAACAACAATGAAATCACTCCTATGACCTATTATTGTACTCATAGATAATGTCATGCTCAACCTTTATTAGAGAAGCTACATTTTGCAGTAGATGGAAAGTAACACCACTGGGAAAAATGCAGAGAGTGAAAAATTTGAACACTCAGTCCCAAATGGAATTCCTTCATCAAACATCTCCCTTCAAAGGTTAGAGATCTATCAGGAAGAGGAAGTGGAAAAGTTATCAGTGCCAGAGGTGATGCATGAATCTATAGTGACAATGTCTTTCAAAAAACCACAGAACTCATTCACATATTAACTCACAGAGACTGTACAAGAGGGCTTAGGACCTGCACAGGTTCAAGCCAGATGGGGTCTCAGCACTAAGAAGAGAGAGTGGATATTGGTTCCCATCTTTAACCAAGAAGCTATATGTAATTGATAGCAATTTGCAAAGGGATATCAGTTTACTCCAATAGAATATCTCTGTATATATAAACCACACTGTAGGGCAGGTCCCATTCCCAGAAGTAGTTGAAAAAAATTATGTGTTTTGGGGTACTTTTGGGGTTTTATTTTTTGACAATTTTTTTTTAACAATCGACAGATTTAATACAATTCCCATCAAAATTCAAATATGGTCCTTCACAGATCTTAAAAGTACAATTATCAGCTTCATGTGGAATCCCAAAAACCCAGGATAGCTAAAAACAATCCAGAATAATAAAAGAACTGCTGTTGGTATCATTCTCTCCGATTTCAGGTTGTACTACAGTGCTATATTAATAAAAACAGCATGGTGTTTGGACAAAAACAGACATATTGACCAATGGCATTAAATTAAAGATCCAGGCATAAATCTATACACCTATGTATAACTGGTTCATTTTTTTAATAATTTATTTTTTATTTCAAGTTACATCTCAATCACAATCCCCTCCCTACCCCCCCTCCAGTCCCACCCTTCCACCCTCCTCCCCCTCAGCCCCACCATCCTCTTCCCTTCTTTTTTTTTTTTTTTTTAGTTTAAGGTATTTATTTTTCCCCCCAACAGCTCTCCCTTTCAGTCCAAATAATGGTTCTTTTTCTTATAACTATAAATACAATACAAAACAACAGAACTAAATAGGCCACGATTATAAGAGTTATATGGCTTAGCATACATTCCCAATGTCCAGTCCATATGTATTTGGCACCTGACTTTAACATTCTACTATCTAACCATCTCCATGAGTTTAAAGTTCTATATCTAACTCAGCTTTCATACTAACTTGCCTCATAATTTTAAAAATATCTTCGTAGATCCAGAACACCCTCTTGATTCCTAAACAACTCAAAATTTAATGATGAGACTCTAGCTATCTATTCTTCAACCACCTCAGAGACCTGAGAG
>CAJQZJ010000309.1:4504898-4542260 GCA_907164525.1 Lophiomys imhausi | reverse complement strand
CAATGGGCTGTCCTTCCTGCCATCTCTTTAGGAAGGCACTCTGTAACCTTTCTTCCACTTTACATAAAGCTTTTCTTGCTTCGTCTGTTAATTGCCTAGGAGAATTAAGTGCTGAGTCACCTTTCAAAATATCATATAGGGGTCTTATTTCATAATTTGGTAGCTTTAAATAGCTTCTTACCCAATTGATATCTCCTAACAACCTTTGAAAATCATTTAAAGTCTTTAAATTATCTTTTCTTATCTCAATCTTTTGAGGTATTATCTTTTCAGGTCCAACCTTCGCTCCTAAATAATCAACCACATTTTCCTTTTGAACCTTATCAGGAGCAATAAACAACCTTTTCTTTTTTAATAATAGAACTAATTCTTCATAGGCCCGATCTAACATTTGTTCACTCTTAGCTGCCAGTAAGATATCATCCATATAATGAACACATCTCAAATCTGGAAAATTCTTTCTCAAGGGAGCAATGGCTTCCCCCACATACAGTTTGCACATAGTGGGGCTGTTTGCCATGCCCTGAGGTAATACTACCCATTCAAACCACTGATCAGGTTCCTCATGGTTACAGGATGGAACAGTAAATGAAAATCTCTCACTATCTTTGGCACACAAAGGGATGGAGAAAAAACAATCCCTTATATCTATAACTATAATGGGCCATGAGGCTGGCAAAGATGATAAAAGCGGTAAGCCGCATTGCACTGGGCCCATGATCTGCATTTGTTGATTTATGGCACGCAGGTCATGCAATAATCTCCATTTTCCAGATTTCTTTTTAATGACAAAGATAGGTGTATTCCAGGGAGATACAGATGGTTTTATATGCTTTAAAGGCATCTGTTCATCCACCAACTCTTTGGCTGCATTCAATTTTACAGAGGAAAGTGGCCACTGAGGAACCCATACTGGGTCCTCCGTCTTTCACGTTATGGGAATGCCCTCCTCAGTGGCCCCTAGGAAAAACCCAGGCCCTGTCTCTTTTGTCTTTGCTGTACAGATAAGGGACTCTTTCGTCCCTGCAAATATTTTCCTATTCCAAAGCCTGGAGCATATCCCATATCTTGCATCATACGTTGGGCTGAATCAGAATAGTCATTACTCAATTTAAATCCCATATCCTTTAAAAGGTCTCTTCCCCAAAGGGAGATAGGGAGCTCAAGTACATATGGCTGCATTTCTCCTGAGTGGTTTTCTTGGTCCTGCCACTTTAATAATCTTGCACTCATATCTGGAGTCTTAGCATAACCCAGGCCTTGAAGTGTTTGAGAAGAGGCTTGTATGGGCCAACCTGAAGGCCAGTCTTTCTTTGCTATGATACTCCTATCTGCCCCAGTGTCCAAAAGGCCCAGGATCCTTTTACCATCAACTTTTAACTCCAAGACGGGGCGTTGGTCCAAATCCAAGGAGAGAAAAGTCAGATCCGTGCCCATGGACCCAAAACCATCTTTTCCTCTCTCTTGATCCTTTGCCACATAGTGATCATGTAAGCTCGGCAACATGATCAACTGAGCAATTCTATCTCCAGGAGAGATAGCTGTTATACCACGCGGGGAGGCTACCATGATCTTAACCACTCCTGTATAATCTGGATCTATAACCCCAGGATGGACAATAAGTCCTCTCAAGGCTGATGATGACCTCCCTAACAGCAAACCAACTGTACCAGGTTCAAGGGGTCCTTTAAAATCTGTTTCAATTAACTGGACCCCCATTTGGGGCGTTAATACGAGTCTGGTGATGGAGCAGAGGTCCAATCCTGCTGAGCCTGCAGTGACTCTCCGCGGTCTCTCAGATGGCGGAGGGTTGGCCATCTCTCTTGATTCTGTTCTTTGTCCTGATTCTCTACTGCCCCATATATTTGTGGGCCCTGGGGTCGTGGGCCCCGCTGTCCGTTTTTTGGACGAGCGCCACCATAACCTTGAGTCAAAGGCTGGCCATGGATGTCTGTCACTGAACGGCATTTATTAGCCCAATGGTTCCCTTTTTTACATTTTGGGCATAACCCCAGCCGCCTGGGGCGTTGTACACTTCCTGTACTTTCTGTACTCCTTCCCCCTGGGCACTGTCTTTTAAAGTCTCCCATCTTGCCACACTTAAAACAAACTCCTGAACTTCCTCCACCTTTTCTGGTCAACTGTACTACTGAGGCAGCAAGACCAGCATTAGTTAACGGCCCTCCAAGTTCTCTACACACTTTCATCCAGGCTTCTAGCCCTTTACTCTTGTAAGGGGTGATAGCGGCTCTACACTCTTTAGTACATTGCTCATAGACCAACTGTTTTATTAGTGGCATAGCAGCATCTGGATCACCAAAAATCTTCCCTGCCGCTTCTACCAATCATGCCACAAAGTCTGAAAAGGGCTCCATGGGGCCCTGTAGAATCTTAGTTAAGTTCCCACTCACCTCCCCTTTGTTAGGAAGGGATTTCCAAGCCTTGATAGCTGTCTGGTTTATTTGTTCATAAACCTGATTGGGATATCCTGTCTGCTGGTTGGCAAATCTCCCCTGCCCAAGCAGCATATCTCTATCCCAGGCTGGATTTCCATCTCTCTGATTAATGGCTGCTTGCTCAGTGGCATACTCAATCAAGAAAGCTTTCCAGTCTAAGTATTGCCCTGGACTTAAGCAGGTGCGGGCCAGGCCACTCCAATCACTCGGAGTCATACAATGTCTGCTTAATGCTTCTACTTGAGCCAATGTAAAAGAAGCAGTAATGCCATAGGTACGAATCGACTCTGCAAGGGATTTAATTACTTTAAAATCAAGCGGTTCCTCATACCTGTTCCCTTGTGGGTCTTGGTATACCGGATAGGCAAACTGTAATTCTGTTCTTACTTGTGTCCACATCCCCGGGCAGAAAGATCTCCCTACTTTCAGGGACTGAACAGGCTGATCTATCTGAATGGCTTGTGGATATGGAGGGGGAGTTGAAGGCACCGCGGCAACGGCTTTACTTACACCCACCGCCGCCAACGTGGCTGAAGGTGCCGCGGCAACGGCTTCACTTACACCGACTGCCGCCAACGTGTCTTTCTCTTTTACCTTTTTCTTTTCCCTTTTTCTAATAGCAGTCTGCTTCAACTGTTCTATTAGAGCGTGTAGCTCCCCTTCAGAATCCGTGCCCTCTGAGTCCTCAAATTCTCTAAAATCTCTAAGATCGGGATAGAGAAGAACCTTCTTTTTGCTTCCCTTTTCACTGTCTGCCTGCTCAGATCTTTCACCTTTGTTGCTTCCCTTTTCACTGTCTGCCTGCTCAGATCTTTCCCCTTGCAGCAGTTCCAAGGCTGATTCTCCCTCCTTGATTGCGTTACAGCATCTCTGATCTTCTAAACAACTCCTCACCATCTTCCAAATCGGTCTTACTCCATGCTTCAGAGTACCTTGCTCCCAAGCAAAATCCAAGTCCCTGCCTAATTTGTCCCAGCAGGATACCGTAAGATTCCTGGACACAGCAAACCACGGAGCAACGGGGTCGCATTCATTCAAAAATCTCTCTAGGGTTGACTTCTTAAGTTTCAAATTCCTAGCTAAAAGTAGCTCCTGAAGAGCCAGAAAAATTGGATGTGACTGAGACAATCCCATGATTAAAAATTTACTTTCGGCCGGGCAGTGGTGGCGCACGCCTTTAATCCCAGCACTTGGGAGGCAGAGGCAGGCGGATCTTTGTGAGTTCGAGGCCAGCCTGGTCTATAAAGTGAGTCCAGGACATCCAGGGCTACACAGAGAAACTCTGTCTCGAAAAACCAAAAAAAAAAAAAATTTACTTTCGGTTCCCAGCTTCCCCGCGAAACTTTACCTTTTGTTCGCAATCTCCGCGAAACTTTACCGTTTGTTCGCTATCTCCGCGAAACTTTATTGTCCCAATTTATCCCGGGAACTTACCAGTGCACTGCCCCTGACTGCAGGAGTTCTGAGTCTTTTCTCGTTCCCCATACGGGCCACCACTTATCACATCCCCCTCGACCAGCAAGGATGACACAACTCGCAAAAGCTCTTCTCCAGCAGTTTATTCAGGTCCCTTGAAAACAGTCTTCTGAATGCCCGGGCAGACCCAACCCACAGGCTAAATACTATATGAACAGCCAATTAAGTAAAGCCACGTGGTGCTATCTTAGAGGCCCACGTATGCGGAAGCAAGCCAGATCAGCGGTCTTAGCCAAATATGGACTTGTTTACCACAGAGAGCGCTCACCATTGGGCTGGTGGAAGGCAGAAACCGGCGCCATCTTTAGGGCGCAGCACGTCGCAGCTCTCTACAATGGTGTATGATACTTTTGATGTATTCTTGGATTCCATTTTCCAGTATCTTATTAAGTATTTTTGAGTCTATGTTCATGAGGGAAATTGGTCTGAAGTTCTCTTTCTTTGTTGGGCCTTTGTGTGGCTTAGGAATCAGGGTGACTGTGGCCTCATAGAATGAGTTTGACTGTGTTCCCTCTGATTCTCTTTTGTGGAAGAGTTTGAAGATTATTGCTATTAGCTTTTCTTTGAAGGTCTGGTAGAATTCTGTGCTGAAACCATCTGGCCCTGGGCTTTTTTTGGTTAGGAGATTTTTAATGACTGTTTCTATTTCCTTAGGGGTGGTAGAACTGTTTGATCTGCTAATCTGATATTGATTTAACTTTTTCAGTTGGAATCTATCAAGAAAGTTGTCCAATTCACTTAGGTTTTTAAATTGTGTGGAGTACAGATTTTTAAAATAGGCCCTAAAGGTTCTCTGGTTTCCTCAATGTCTGTTGTTATTTTTCCCCTTTCCTTTCTGATTTTGTTGATTTGGTTTTTTTCCCTCTGCATTTAGTTAGTTTGGCTAAGGGTTTGTCTATTTTGTTAATTTTATCAAAGAACCAACTCTTGGTTTCATTGATTCTTTGTATTGTTCTTTTTGTTTCTAAGTTGTTAATTTCAGCCCTAAGTTTGATGATTTCCTGCCTTCTCCTTTTGAGAGTGTTTGCTTCCTTTTTTTTTTTTTCGAGTTCTTCCATTTCTGCTGTTAATTTGCTAATATGAGCTGTCACAATTTTCTTTTTGAAGGCACTTAGTGCTATGGACTTTCCTTGTAGCACAGCTTTCATTCTGTCCCATAGGTTTGCGTATTCACGCCTTCATTTTTGTTGGATTTTAAGAAGTCTTTGATTTCTTTCTTTATATCTTCCCTGATACAGTAGTATTTCATTATAGAGTTGTTCAATTTCCATGAATGTGTAGGCATCCACAAACGATATTAAATACCCAGGGTAACTCTAACCGAGCAAGTGAAAAATTGAAAGAAATTGAAGAAGATATCAGAAGTTGGAAAGATCAACATAAAACTGGATACACTAAATTTAATAGAAGAGAAAGTGATAAAAATCCTTGAACACATTGGCACAGGAAACTTCTTGAACAGAAGATCAATAGCTCAAGCACTAAGGACAACAATGGTCATGGATTTGTAGGATTAACACAGTAAAATAGCCCTCTTACCAAGAGCAATCTACAGATTTAGTGTAATTCCCATCAAAATGAAACACAATTCTTTACAGACCTTGAAAAGTAATTCTCAACTCATATGAAAATATAAAAAAAAAACAGAATAGTGAACAGTCCTTTATAATAGAAGAACCCGACTTTAAGGTATAAAGCAATAGTAATAAAAATTGCATGTTATTGGCAAAAAAAAGACAGATTGACCAATGGATTCAAATTGAAAATCCAGAATAAACTTACATACCTATGGCCACTTGATTTTTGTCAAAGATGCCAAAATTATGCAATTGAAAAAAGATAGTATCTTCAATAAATGGTCCTGGTCTAATTTGATGTCTGTATGTAGAAGAATACAAATAGATCCATATTTATCACCCTATGTAAAGCCAAATCGAAGTGGATCAATGACCTCTACATAAAAGTGGATACACTAAATTTAGTAGAAGAGAAAGTGACAAAAAAGCCTTGAACTCATTGGCACAGGAGACTTCTTGAACAGAAGACCAATAGTTCAAGCACTAAGGATAACAATTAACAAACAGAACTTGATGAGACTAAAAACCTTCTGTAAGGCCAAGAACACTGTCAATAGAAAAAAAAAATGGCAGGCCTTAGGTTAAAAAGATATTCAGTAACCCCACATCTGACAGAGGGCTAATATCCAAAATACATAAAGAACTCAAGATATTAACCTCCAGAAAACAAAATAATACAATCAAAAAATGGGGTACAGAGCTAAACCAATAATTTACTACAGAGGAATCACTAATGGCTGAGAAGCACTTAAAGAAATGCTCAACATCCCTAGTCATTTGGGAAATGCAAGTCAAAGCGTTCTGAGATTCCATCTCATACCCATCAGAATGGCTAAGGTCAAAAACTCAAGTGACCTGGTTGATTGCTAAACTGGGGCAGCAGACTGATAGTAGGAACACTCCACTCCAGAAGAGTAAGATAGAAGAGACAGGGGGTAGAGGGTGGGAGGGAGGGATTGGGAGGTGTGGAAAGAGGGCACTGTGATGGAGATGTAACTTGATGTAATAAATAAACATTTAAAAAAAATTAAAACTTGGGCTCAGGGAACCTCAGTGCCTGCCAGCTGGATCTTGCAGTTACCAGTCAGCCAGATGCTGCCATATTAATATTCCTGGGAGAATCTCCATCTTATTGTAGTGGCTCTGCTGGTCTCCTGGGTGTCTGAACAACTGCACAGATTCTGTTGGTAGAGGAAACTGAGGAATTTCTCTGTTTATGGGTTGAAACTGCTAGCTGGCATCCTGAAAGGATCTGATATACAGTCTCTTCCACTGTGGCAAGGAGTGCAGCTTCCAGGTGGGAAGCGCTCTGTGTCCTGTGTCTATGACTCTGATCCTCCAGTGTCTATATTTCCAGTACCAAGTTCTTTATTGTCCCTGGCTTTGCTGGGCAAGGCTAGATAGGATAGCTAGAAACTGGGAACAACCCAGATGTCCCTCAACTGATGAATGGATAAAAAAATTGTGGTACATTACACAATGGAATACTACTTAGCTATCAGAAACAAGGAAATCATGCACTTAGCAGCCAAATGATAGAACTAGAAAAGCTCATTCTGAAGGAGCTAATCCAGACTCAGAAAGATGCACATGGCATCTACTCACTTATAATTTGATTTTAGCCATAGAGTACAGGATAACTATCCTACAACCAACACACCAAAAATATCAGGAACATAGACTTTGTTACCTATTAATGGGACAATTTGCCCTATGGGTGCTACCAAGTAAGCCCCCAGTGCAAGAGGAAGCTCTTAACCCTCATATGACTGTTGAACTGAGAGGGGATGATATATAGGGACACTCCACATCGGAGGAGTGGGATGGGAGGGAGACGGAGAGGGAGGAGAGGGTAGGAAGGTAAAACCAGGAGGGGTGGAAGGAGGGCATTGTGATGGAGATATAACTTGAAGTAATAAACAAACAAACAAAAAATGTCAAGTGACTGCACATGCTGGGTGAGAATGTCGAGAAAGCAGAATACTTCTCCATTGCTGGTAGGAGTACAACTTGTCCAACCACTTTGGAAATCAATATGGTGCTTTCTAAGAAAACTAGAAAAAGTTCTACCTCAAGATCCAGGTATACCACTCCTGGAAATATACTCCAAATGTGTCACCAAGTCACAAGGACATTTGCTCAACTATGTTCATAGCAGCTTTATTTCTAATAGTTAGAATTGGAATCAATGAGATGTCCTTCAACTGAAGAATGGATAAAGAAATGGTGGTACATCTACACAGTGGAAAACTATTCTGATGGCAGAAACCAGGATATCATGATATATGCAGGAATATGGGATGGAATCAGAAAAGATCATCTTGGGTCAGCTAATGTTGGCCCAAAAAGCCTCACGTGGTATTTACCCACTCATAAGCAGGTATTAACCAATATGTACAGGATCACCATGTTACAATGCACAGATCCAAAGAAATAAACTAGGAGGGCTCAAGGGAGGATGCTTGAATCCCTCTAAGTAGGGGGAAGAAAGAAGACATCAGATGTGAATTGAGAGAGGGATCTGAACAGGAATCTAACAGTACTGCCATCTGAGAAGCTTTAACCAGCAGATAATAGGAACAGATGCAGAGACCTACTACATCCAAATATTAGGCAAAACTCAGGGAGTCTTGAGGAAAAGTTAGGGGAAGGTTTTAGGAAGCTGGAAACTATCAAGGACACCACAAGGAAACCCACATAGCCATTTAACTTGGACACGAGTTGGCTCAAAGAGACTGAAACACCAACCAAAGAACTTGCATGGACTGGTCCATGCCCACTAAACTTATGAAGCAGGTGGGCTGCTTGGTCCTTTAGTGGATCCTCTAACTATTGGAATGAGGTCTATCTCAGATTTAGACTGTGTTGCCTCCCTCTGGATCTCATTTTCCTATCAGAGCTGCCTCATCTTACTTCAATGGAAAAGGAGGCACTTAGTCCTGATGTGATTTGATGTGCCAGAGGGTGTTGGTACTGGGTGGCAAGGGGAGCACGGGGAAAGTGGGTGGGAAGTTGGGATTAGGAGGAGGGGAGGGGGCGATTGGAATGCAAAATAAACAAATAAAAAAAGAAGAAAGAAAAACATATGAGACTCTATCTATCTGTTCTTCAATCACCTCAGAGATCTGAGAGGGATAAATATATCTGGGAAGAGGATGGGGGGTTGAGGGTGGGAGGGTGGGACTGGAGGGGGAATAGGGCGGGGATTGCGATTGAGATGTAACTTGAAGAAATAAAAAATAAAGGAAAAGAACATTGCCAAACTCATTCTACGAGGCCACAATCACCCTGATTCCTAAACCACACAAAGACCCAACAAAGAAAGAGAACTTCAGACCAATCTCCCTCATGAACATAGATGCAAAAATACTTAATAAAATACTAGCAAAACGAAAAAAATATATGTTTACATGTACACACACACACACACACACACACACACACACACATACACAATTACTGAAAACAGAGGCCACGAATTTGAAAGAGAACAAGTATGGGTATGTGGGAGGGTTTGGAGAGAGGAAATTATAATCTTAAGCAATGAAAGAAATAATTAAAAAATTAAAAAATCAAGATAGCAATAGCATTAAAAGAAAATAAAAGGTATAATATGGAAAACTCACATGATCTGAAAAGATTAGGCATTGCAGATCTGATGAGATAACATGGACTGTGAGAGGTGTGCCTTATTTGAAATGGGTGCATCTGTGTTTGACTCTAAATATATTGAAGAAAAGACAAGCTTGTTCATGATTAATAGATTGCAAGCCTTTATACTTCGGAAGATGATACAATATATAAGGAATTTGTAAAGATTTGTGTCCTGTGTAGACAATAATGAATATTTTAGAATGCTTTTCTCCCTTAATGTAAACCCTGCATTATTGTGTGTCAAATACCTAAATAAATTAAAATATTTTTATAATTAATTTTACTTACTTATTCAATTAATTAATTTATTATGCACATCTTCAGCCTTTGGCCTACATGAAAGTCTGTAGGAGATTTTTGAATCCTCTGGAACTGGAATTACAGACAGTTGTGAGCTGCCGTGTGGGTGCTGAGAATTGAACCTGGGTCCTCTGGAAGAACAACTATGCTCTTAACTGCGGAGCCATTTCTCCAGCACCTTCAATGTAAAATATTTAAAAAATACACCTGACAAGCTAAACATGTGTAGTTAAAATAAACAGAGTTTATTTTTGACATATTGGTCCAGGAATATCCTTTGGGATTGTCACTAGGATTGCATCCAAATCCCTCCCGTGTCCTTAAACACTCCTTTACTGGACTGCAGCTGTTCCAGAAGCTTTGAGACCTGCAGGGCTGGACTTGGAACTTCATCATCACAGAGCACAAAGGAAGACAAGAACAACGGATGCATCTCACATTTTTCACATAAATTTTATATGCCTCTCATTCACATTCTTCGTACTCAGAGTAAGTTTCAAAGATACTATTTCATTTCATTACAATTTAATAGCAATACACAAAGATTATTTGATTTCATTTCTTTACCTCTTGAAATATCTACTTGTTATTTTGAAATACAATATATTTTGAAAATATATTATCATAAATTTAAGAATTATAGATAGTTTCAAATGCTGATAGGAACTGGCCAAGATCGGCAGTGTAAGCTTTGCTATTTTACTTTCTCTATCTCATCCTTTCTTCTTTCCTTTGCTTTTTAAAAGAAACCCTGAGTCTAAATAAAACTCATAGAATAATCTATTCTTGTTTTCTTGATTTCCAGTAGAATTGTAAATTTTCATGAACTATGTATTTTGAAAATATAGCTGCTTGATAACTGGTTTTGATAACCTTAAATTCTTTTCATTTATATTCTAACATTTTTACTTTAATACTTTGCTAGAAAATTTTAGAGGATATATTCCAACAGAAAAATCTGTCATAGGAATACTTCATTGGAATTTTAATTTTAAATTGTGAATGTTAAAGGAAAGTGAGAATATGTTTTTAATTACTTGATATAGAAAATTGATTAAATCCAACACGTGGCAACAGTATAAACAAATATATCAAAGAATAACAGGCAAATATACATAGTAAATCCCATAAATCTCTAAGTAACCTAACAAATATCCTAATACAGAGAGTGAAGTGTTATTTTCTACAAGTGTTTGCTCTGATTATTCTGCCTGACAAGGGGGATTTTCTTTTGTAGGTGTTAGATTAGGGTTTCTTGAGTAAATTTGTTACCTGATTTCAGTCCCTCCATACATGACAGTAGGTCTTACTGTTTTCTCTCTTTTCTTATTAATGAAAGATTTTTACTAAAAAGTAGTTGTCAAAGTCGCTTATAACTTCTATAAAAATACATATTTGGGGACTTAATAAAATCACTGAAGGAAACATATCTTCAGGGCTTTCCTTGTTGTACAAATGCCTCAGAAATATTCAGAATTCTTGTCCATTTAAAAATAAGTCAATTAAAGATGATGCAGTTTCATGAAGAAAAAAAAAGCTAATCTTTAGTTAGTTCTTAGAACATATTAGAGATATATGTATCTACACTTGGCTGTTTAATGTGTATATTTTTTACACGAAACCCCTGTGGTAGAAAATATTAAACAGCATTATTTTCTATGAGAAAAATCAAAGCTTTGAGTTACATAAGATATGTAACAGTTAAGAGATGATAAAAGCCCATTTCATGCAAATTGAGCTGCACAATCACAATGCTGGCCTGCCTTCTTTGTGGACATAAATAGAGACTGTGTCTTAGTAGTTATTTGGCAAAACTTGTTTCTGAAGAAAACATTTATGTGAGACAAAAATTCCAACAAGACTGTGAAAGTCTGAAGTTGAATTTTTTCCTTCTCTTCATTCATTTTGAATTCACAACATCAACTTTAGATATGAGATAATAGATTTTATTCAAATCTTATTAAAGTTTTAAATGTACAAGGGGATTTAGTTTTCTTCTTCCTGAGAACAAGTGCATAATTAGAGATGTTTGTTTAAATGTTAGTGCTGATTAAATGTGTTCCTTGTTTTCTTATGTGGACTACTTCAGCCATTCGTATATGTGACAGGAGTGTACTTATTTCTACTTATACTTCATGTGTGACAATTTGCTGATTATAACATGTAGGGTGTTCTTTCTACAACTACATGAACCTTAGTAAAGTAGGAAATGCTGTGTGAAATAATAAAGAACAAGGTCTTCAAGTTTTTTGCAGAATTTCAACGAAAGATTATGATTTCTTGTTTATTGATATAAAACCCACCTGATATATAATGTATTCTTCTGAAGCCATATTTAAAAACCGGCTTAAGTTTTTAATTTAAAAAGTAAGGAAAATCTCTCTGGTAAGGAAATCAACATATAGTTTGATTGTAATTTTTTTTGATTATCACCTACTTTATATCTCAGATGTAATGATTTTATTCAACACCTTCTAAAATTTATGTGTACGCACTCAGGTACTCATAGAAATTAGTTGGATAAGATTTTTTCACAAAATTATTATAAGATTTGGGTCATATTTAAATCTCACTATGTTTTATTTCTATGGTATATGTTTATTCTTAATGTCATACATTCCAGTTAAGTTAATGAAGTGGCTGCTTTGTATTTAACTGTATGGATGCATCATACTTTATTTCTGATTTGTTACTACTACTGTGTATTTAGACCTTCTCCTGTTTTCAAATGTTCACATTTGCGATGAATATTCTTTCAAATGTTTAGTGAGGTCCTTAATATGGTAAATACTTATTCCGTAGTCTATCATTAAATTTTGTCTTAGAAAAGATTATAAGTTACATGTGCACAATGCTCACAACTCAGAGTAAGATGACTTTGCTGTTATATTTGCACTTCCCTGATTTTAGATTTGTTTTTTTTTAAATTTATTTATTGCTTCAGGTTACATCTCCATCATAGTGTCCTCTTTCCACCCCTCTCAGTCCCGCCCTTCCAACCTCTACCCCCTAACCCTTCCATCCCACTCCTCCGGAGTGGAGTGTCCCTACATAGCAGTCCCCCGCCCCAGTTCAGCAGTCATATGAGGGCCAGGAGCCTCCTCGTACACTGGGGGCCTCCAAGGCAGCACCACTAGGAAAAAGTATCTCATTGACAGGGAGAAAAAGAAAAAGTCTATGTCCATGTTCCCTTTGGTGCATTGGTTGTGGTGTAGATATCATGTACTATATAGCTAAAATCTGACTGTAAGTGAATAGATGCCATGCTCATCCTTCTGAGTCTGGGTTGGTTCACTCAGGATGAGCTTCTCTAGTTCCATCGATTTGGCTGCAAATTGCACAATTTCATTGTTTCTGATGGCTGAGTAATATTTCATTGTGTAGATGTGCCACAGTTTTTTAATCCATTCTTTGGCTGAGGGACATCTGGAATGTTTCCAGTTTCTAGCTATTACAAATAAGGCTGCTATGAACATAGATGGGGAAACTTCCTTGTGATTCGGTGAGGAGTCATTTGGATGTATACCCAGAAGTGGTATGGCTGGGTCCCGAGGTGGAGCTATTCCAAGTTTTCTAAGATATGGTCAGACTGACCTCCATAGTGGTTGCACAAGCCTACACTCCCACCAACAATATAGAAGGGTTCCCCTTTCTCCACACCCTCGCCAGCATGTGTTCTCATTTGAGATTTTGATATTAGCCATTCTGACAGGTGTGAGATGGAATCTTAGAGTCGTCTTGAGTTGCATTTCTCTGAATTCTTTGGAATTCCTCCTTTGTGAATTCTCTGTTTAGCTCTTTTCCCAATTTTTTTTGATTGGATTATTTGGTTTCTTGGCATTTAATTTCTTGAGTTCTTTGTAAATTTTGGATATTAGCCCTCTGTCAGATGTGGGGTTGGTGAAGATTTTTTCCCAATCTGTAGGTAGCTGTTTTGTTTAAATGACAGTGTCTTTTGCCTTGCAGAAGCTTTTCAGTTTCATGAGGTCCCATTTATTGATTATTGGTGTTAGGTCCTGAGCTGTTGGTGTTCTGTTCAGGAAGTTGTCACCTGTGCTAATGAGTTCAAGGATTTTTCCGACTTTCTCTTCTAGTAGATTTAATATGTCCAGCCTTATGTTAAGGTCTTTGATCCACTTGGACATAAGTTTTGTACAAGGTGATAAGTATGGGTCTAATTTCATTCTTTTACATGTGGAAATCCAGTTGAACCAGCACCATTTGTTGAAGATGCTGTCCTTTATCCATTTGCGGTTTTGGCTTCTTTGTCAAAAATTAGGTGACCATAGGTGTGTGGGTTCATTTCTGGGTCTTCAATTCGATTCCATTGATCCTCTGGTCTCGTTCTATACCAGTACCATGCTGTTTTTATTACTATTGCTCTGCAGTACAGCTTGAAATCTGGGATGGTGAGACCCCCAGATTTTCTTTATTGTACAGGATTGATTCGGACCTTTTCTCATTTACACGTTCAGAGATTTGGGAAATAATTACACAAAAGTGTCTTAACTTGAGATCAATGGATAGAATTTGAATTAATCTAAAAATTGTTATCAATAATTTATTTTTATGTCAAATGTACTTTTCCTGAAGATTTACTTGTACAGCCATACAGTGCAAAGGGCCTTGATTTCTCACTGTTCTCATTCCTTGTAGTGTAATGACATTTTCAGTCATGGGTAAAGTTCATTGATTGATTTTAGTTTTATAATGCTGTCTTGAGTTGGGCATGTATGTGACATATTTTAGACCAGTTATTACAGTTAAATAAAATAAATAAGAAAAGAAGGAAAATATTATATGTTTTTTTCTTTTCACAGACATACTTTAAGACATGTATGTCATGCACATGAAGAGTGTGTGGTCAAGTAGAAACATGTGGTTCAATTTAAAGATGCATGTTATTGAAACAGATGAAATGAAGGCAGTCATTTGATGTACTCTGCATCCCTACAGGTGCTAACATCCAAGGTGACACTAGAACATGAGTTATTGATGACAACAATGGCAGCCTCCAGAACACACTGGGAAATAAGATGAAATCTAGGAAGCCATAGTCACACTGGAGTCTGGAAGAGAACCCATCATCTTCTTCAAACTTTGCTAGTTGTTCTTTATCCCCTTTATTATCTATTTTTATAGTAGGTTTCAGAGGAATTTCTGAGATTGTTGTGAAGAAGTTCAGTAATGTGACAAATTGAGTCCATTGAAGTAGAGTGCCAGAACACACTTTCAGAATTTAGTAATTTTAGTTATCATTAAGTCCTGAGAATTACAATAGTATTCTCCCTCTTGGGAAAAAAAAAAACACAATTTCATGCTGTTAGCATGTGAACTTGTATCTCAATTTTGAACTTAGAGTATGTGCTTAACTTTTTTTAAAATCTCTAGCTTATTCCTACTAAGTGTAACCTTTTGGAATTTCTCCAACAACTAAAATTAATTTATTATTTGCGCTGCAATTAATTTATTAGTATCATCTTTGCATCTGTTCTTGTGAATGAACTTATACTTACAAGTATTCCATGTGTCTATAACCAATAATAATTAGTTAATGCTCTATTTGTAGTAACAGATTTAAAATTGTTTTATCTTAGTCAATGCATTTACTTATTGGTTAAAAAATTACTTTGAAAATAAATTAAAGGTCTTGAAACACCAACGCCTTAGGCACAGTATTCACTCCATCTATATAATAAAGCACACAGAAACAATGGGATATGGAAACCTCACAGAATTTATCTTATTGGGACTTTTCCATAATGAGGATGTCAAGGCAATGTTTTCTGTTTTGTTCTTACTTTGCTATCTTGCAATTCTCTGTGGAAACATTGTTGTTCTTCTCACCATCAGGGGTAGCCACCTTAGTGAGCAGCCAATGTATTTTTTTCTCAGCTATCTATCCTTCATGGATGTCTGCTTCACTTCTACAGTAGCCCCTAAATTGATTATAGACTTATTGGTACAATGTAACACTATCTCCTACAATGGTTGCATATCCCAGATGTTTTATGCCCACTTCTTTGGTGCCACTGAGATATTTATCTTGGTGGTCATGGCCTATGATCGCTATGTAGCCATTTGCAGACCTCTTTATTACATGACCAGTATGAACAGACAGATGTGTTATATGCTTGTGATAGCCTCAGTTATTGGTGCTTTTATACACTCACTTGTTCATGTATTGATTATTATCCAACTTCCCTTTTGTGGTACCAATGAAATAGACCACTACTTCTGTGACATATTCCCCTTGCTGAAACTGGCCTGCACTGACACAAGACTCCTAGTTACTGTAATCATAACCACCACAGGTGTGTTGTCCATTTTGACCTTTCTTGCATTGGTCATTTCTTACATTATCATTTTGTCCATCTTGAGGATCCGTTCATCCAAGGGCAGTCACAAAGCCCTTTCTACCTGTGGCTCACATATCACGGTGGTATTCATGTTCTTCCTGCCACTCATCTTTACCTATGTCCCAATGGGTGATTCTGTTGGGGATGACAAGGTGTTTGCTCTATTTTACACTGTGATTGCCCCTTTATTCAACCCTCTCATCTACACATTGAGGAATACAGACATGAAAAATGCCATGAGGAAGGTGTGGTGCCAAGACAAACTGTTTGATGGGAAGAAGTGAAGCCTCTGGTGGTGGAGCCTTTTTCGTCAATCTTATCCTATTTACAGAATGAATGCATGCAATACAGCAAGATAGCCAGATGGCACATAGCCAACAAAAGTTGTAAGCTCCAAAGATATAAGAACCCATGCCTGGATACTGTATACATGGATGATCTTTTCCATTTTAGATAAAGAGAACTTATTTAATTCTTCATGATCATAGACATAATGGTTATTATTATAATATTATCGGTGCAAATTAGAAAGACTATATTTTGGCAATTTTACTCTACATTGTGAAATTGATATTTTGTTTGAGATAGGTGTCATAGATAGAGAAGTCTTAGTCATACTTTCTGGTGCTTCTAATATAGATAAGAAAATAAATGTGGAAAAATAAAACAACCCTGTATTTGGCATGTCAATTGGTGTTATCCTCATTCATTTCATATTTCACAATCATATTGGTGAAACTTATGGACATAGCTTCTGATGTTACTAGGAGACAGAAAATCATAACAAACTCCTTGATCCTCTGGCTCTCATAATCTCTATTCCCCCTCTTCTTTAATGTTGTCTGACCCTTAGTTGTAGGGTGTTTAGTAGATATATCCATTGAGACTGGGCTTCACAACTCTGTATTTTCATTGGTGGTTGTTTTCTACAGTGGTCTCTATCTGTTGAAAATAGAAGTTAACTTGTTGAGGAGTGACACTTATCTGTGGGTATAAGGCCAAATGATTATATGGTTGTTTGGGACTGTACTTGTTTAGTAAATTAATGGTTGTAGTTCTCTTCCAATAACCATGACTTCACTAGTACAAAGTAGTTAGCTAGGTTTCCAGTACTAGGTATAATTTCCCTCTTGTTAAGTAGATCCTAAGCTCAGTGAGAAAGTTGTTAGTTACTACCAATGTATTTGTGCCACTATTGCACCCTTAGGGATATCATTCCATGCTGTTTGTCAATGTGGTTTATAAGTGTCATGGCTGAGTAAGACTTTGTTGCCTTCCTCCTTTCAGAGTGGGAAAAGTGATATTATTTTCCCCACTGAAGAGCATAACAGTTGGTTGTCCAAAACAAATGTGTGTAGTGCCAAAAGACATAATGAACTTAAATAAAATGTGCAAGGAAGGGAGATATGGAAAGAAAAAGGGAAATGAAGAATGTAATTAGAATACAATCTAAAAAAATCCTGTATTTGTATATTTTGACTCCTTAAACAATTTTGTTTCTAAAATCATTCAATTTAGTATAAATATGTTATAAAATGTAAAAATTATATTTATTTCTCTATTTGGTACTTAGAATCTATACAGCATATCATACTGGATTCTATATCATGAGGATATAAGCCTTGCTAGAGGAGATATCAAAGCTTTTCTGACCATTAATCTAACCCTAAGGGACCTAGGATTTTCACCAAACCTATGACCAGGGTGGCTTGACAACTGGGAATCAAATGAGCACTGGAATCTAGAGACTTATTCATCAGGCTCTAACTACAAACAACTTCTCTGAGAGTTTGAATCCATAATGTCTCTCAAAGGTTCATAAATTACAAAGTGGTTCTTGGCTATTGGTACTACTGGAATGTCCAAAATGGAGAAAATAAATCATTTACGTGTACTTGCTAAAAGTATGCTGAAATGAACATGTGTCTTTCTCTTACTTTGTTTCTTGGCTATCATGAAGTTGACAAGTTTTCTCTACTATGTATCTTATACCTGAATTTTGTGCCTCAGACAGCCTCAAAGACTGAGAGCCAAACCATCATGAACTAAAATAAAGCCTCTGAAACTAAAAGACCAAATAATTGCTCCTTCTTATAAGATTATTTTCAGTTGTTTTGTTAGACAATGGAAAGTTTGCTATGCCAGATTCCAGAGTAAATTAAGGACAAGTGTCAGGATGGGTATTCTGCTCTTAGAACATACTTCTAAGTTTTCCCTAGTACCAAAAATAATTCTACTTTTGATCTAATCTTGGCCCAATTATTCTCAGTCAATCATCAGAAGGGATCTCTAGCCCTAGCCACCAGGACTTCACCATTGACCTTGCTTCCAGTCCACACTCTACAAATACTATTTTAGGACAGAATCCAAAGACTGAGATTCTCAGCCCCCTGTAGTGCCAGACATTAGTCTACTGTCAGAAATGGATGTCTGGTGTACCCTTTTGCTCTAGTTAAAGTCACAAGTTAGTCAAGAGCTAATGTTTCCTTAGGGTTGAAATCTTGATCACCAAGGATTTCTACCTGGATTAACAGTCATGAGAATTAGGAGCCTGTGACTCCAAGCATTAACAGGCTCCAAGCGTTGAAAGTCAGAGACTGAATTTTCTAGGTTTTCAAGCAAGAAACATATTGCTCTGGGCTATAAGTGTCAGTGGTTTAGCACTTAATATGAATCTAAAATTCCCCCAATTCAGATGCTGGGGACACTTGGCTTTTAATCATTGATAACCCTATGGAGCTCTGTCAGTAAACTTGGCAATCTTAGGTACAAATGGGCTTTTATCTTCTTTAGTATCAGTTTCTCACACTCTCTGATACAGACCACTCTTTCAACTGTTTCAGTTTCCTCCAAGCTATTGAGTGAGCTTAAAGGCTTAGAGCCTTGGAAATGTATGTAGGTATAAATTCTGAGGTAACTCTCAAGCCTCTTTCTGGCTTATGTAACTGAGTAACTTTAGCTGGAAGCTCAGAATTTCAAGTGCTTTCAGTGTTATTAGCTCAAATTCCTGTACATTTTTCTCTATTTTAATTATTTTTTAATTTTTGAGATTATAATTACTTAATTTCTGCCTACCGTTTTTCCTTCAAAACTTTCAAAATACTCATGGTTTGTTTTTGATTATTGTGTGTCTGTGTGTATGTGTGTGTGTGTGTGTGTGTGTGTGTGTGTGTGTGTGTGTGTGTATTCTTACATATATAAACATAACCTTCTCAATTTGTATAATGTCACTTGTATTTGGCATTGGGTAACCAATTGATATGCCCTTCCATGGGCAAGACTCAGTATTCCTTAGTTGTCTGTAGTTCTTTCTGTAGAATTGAGACCTTCTGGACCATCCCCTGTTGGTGTTAGCATATCTATAATGTCTATTGCTGTTGTCTTTATTCAGCTAAAGTTTAGGCAGTCATGTTGCTGAGGCTTCATGGTTTGTAGCTTCTAACATTACTAGGAGATCCAGTTTTACAGAAAACCCCATAATCCTTCAACTGTTACAGTCTTTTTGCCCAGGATTGCAGCCTGATCCACACTCCTTGAGCCAAGTTTCAGGAGTTTTGTTTTCTAAAACCCATAATAGGCAATAAACAAACTTTCAGAAGCCGTATTAAGACCTTATGCTGTAACACTGGGTCTAGTGGATAAGAAAGAAATTTTGTACTTACCTAAAGGCCATGGAAACCAATCTCCATATACATTTCAGATGTAGAATGGTATATTTATGTCTCCCCCTTTCTGTCTCATGCATGCGTGGATGTGTGTGCATGTGTGTGTGTGTGCGTGTGTGTGTGTGGTGTGTGTGTGTGTGTGTGTGATTTCCAAATGCACCAGATGCAAGCCTCGAGTGTATACTTCTGCCTTCTGTCAATAACCAGTCTCATGCTGAGATACTAGAGAAAGTGTCCACCATCCCATTCCGCAAAGCTGAACTCAGTGTATACAAATGCAAAATGGGTGGTGCCTTCCTGGGTGACAGTAGTCAAGGCCAACCATAGTAGAGCTTCTTGCAATATTACCATGTGCAACAATATAAATATCTTGATATAAAATGAGTATTCAAATTGAACATGTACTGATTATAAATAATAAAGTAATTATTTTAAACTAATCTTCATATATGCATACAATTTTACAATTATAAGGAATAAAAGCTGATTAGCACATTAATATCATTTGTTTATCAGTGATATGCAAGGCGTTGTTATAAACTGTGAAATGTTTATAGCAGATATTCATAAAATTTTACAAAAATTTTATACCAAAAGTAGAGACAGTCTTTTAGTAACTACTTACTAGTCATATTAGGGCTTCATATTGTTTTCTACAGGTTCATGCCTTTTTATAGATGTATTATGTCATGATTCTGCATTATGGCACTATAAGGATTAAGTTCAGAGTTTCAAAATTTGTTGTGATTCCATCATTTCACACTTTTTGAAACAATTCATTTTTAACCTCTATCAACCACAGCTTTATTTTTCACTGTCTTAAGTTGTGTTCTTTTCCTTTTTAATGATTTATCTTTTTGTACAAGTACCCACAGAGTTCAGAAGAGGATGTAATACTCCCCAGAGATGGAATTGCACATAATGAGCAACCTGCCATGAATGTTGGAGCTGAGCTTAGGTTCTCCGCAATAGCAGTGTGTACCGTTAACGACTGAGCCACCTCTCCAAGTCTCTAGTTATCTCCTTTTCAAAGGATAATTCATATTTAAGCCTCAAACTGCCTCTCTGTGTTATATCATTCTGTGTCATACTATGTTAATCTTTAAAAATTCATTCTCACCAACAGGTATCAGCTTTAATTTTCAGTCCTTGTAATCCATTCAAGCATTCCACTCTGTATTTAAGACATTTAATCTATAGTCACGACTACACGTTATAAGTGATTTACTATAACTGGTATAATTCAAGGCAAATATTAAATATCTTCTTAAATGAGAAAGGCACAAATTAGAACTATAAAGTATATTTGTAATGAAAATATGCAACCATTATTAGTCAAAAAAATCCTCAAAGGTCTTCCTAAGACAAAAGGCCTCCTTGAGATGGTGAAATTCTGGTCTCATTATTCTAGAAGTGTGTTTGCAAACATATTGATTAGAAAGTAATGTTAATCTCAGAGCACAAAATGGATGATTATGTAGAATCCAGGGAGGATAGTTTCATGCTCTCAAATAAGAGTTTCTGTCTGCAGCATATATACTCTCACTACAGACCAAAAACTTATAGCAAATAGTGTGAACATTAGTAACTACTCTTCAGGCAATTACATAGAAAGTGATTTGTATTTTTTAACTGTTTAATTAATTTTTATTTTCTTTGATAACTCAGATTTACAAAGGGACACTTAATAATTTGCTATAGTTTGAGTATAAAATGCCTCACACAAGCTCTTGTTTTTGAAAAATTAGTCCCCACCTACGGGTGATATTTTTGAAGGTTGTTAGAAATTCTTCACTTTAGCTTACTTGGATTACTCATGGACACAGGGCAAGGATTATTGATTATAACTGGACCAATATTCAGACCTAAACTTTCTCTGTGTCTCCCTGTCTCTGTCTCTCTCTCCTTATCTCCCCTTCCTTTCTATCTTTGCCTCATGGTCAGTTAAGATGTAACAAAGCCTCTATACTCTATTTGTTAAGTTATTTTAGACATTATGCATTTCTTACTAGACTACCTGGCCAGCTGTAGTATAGCAATTGTCTGAACTGAAACATTCCCTCCAAGATGAAGAAGAGAAGATCATCAGACTCAGGAAATGAACAACTCACAGGTCTCTGGAACTTTTTTAAACTAAAAAGATTCATAAAATATTCCAGACAAGGTTATGGGAACAGTAAATAATTACTGGAGGAGGGAGGCACTTTGACAAGCCAAGCTTCCTTGAGTTGACTACTCACCCTGTTAGTAGCCTGACCAGGCTGTAGCTTTCCTAGATCATCCCCCATAGTTTGTGTGCTTTTCAGTGATAGATAGGTACACTGGAGTCATGCTGTAAATAAAGATCACCTGTACTGCAAGCTACCTCAGTATACCTGGATGGACTTTTCTGGAATATTTATTTTGATTGCATCTCCTCAGAAAAGTTTCAAAGTCTCACAGAGTGACCAAAGTCCCAGGTATCCTACTATCTCCACTTTTGTAATTCTTCAATAACAGATATGTACCACTGTGTCCACCCCTTTAAAATTATAATTTTGAGGACTTGAATTCAGGTCTTCATGAGAAACTATAGTTACTCCATTTGTGTAATCAGCTCTTTACTGAGTCTTCTTCCCCATTTGAAGGTATTTATTTTAATTAAATAATTTTGCTTCACTAAACATATATACTTATACTATACATGGTAATATATTTCAATGCACAGTATACAATACGTATACACATATATGTGTGCATTTTACACTTATGAACTCACAGAGACTAGCAGCCAGCCCAGGTTCAAGTCAGACAGGGCTCAGTGCTGAGATGGGGAAGTGAACACAGGCCCTCACCCTAACCAAGAGGCTATTACTATTATACCCACTTGCAAAATAAATTTTAGCTTTCCCCAATGGGTTGTCATTGGGTATATAAGCCACACTTCAGGGTTGTCCCATGTTCAGAAGTCAGCATAAATTAAACTTAATGGTATTGTTGTAGACTTTTTGTCTCATATTACTTTGTTTGGGCATTGTTTTGTCTTATTGTTCTTTTGCTTGTATTTTTTGGTTTTATATATTGTGTTTTTATAGGGTTGGTGTGTGTGTGTGTGTTTCTTGGTTTTGCTATTGTTGTTTACTTTTCAAAAAGAAAGAAAAAGAAAGAGTGGAGTTAGTTGGGCTGGAAGTGAGAAGGGTCTGGGAGGAGTTGGGAGAGGAGAAATGTGTGATAAGAATATATTGTATATTTTTTTCAATAAAACATTCACTTCATATAAATATCAGCTATAATTCAATTAATTATTTGGTAAATACTGCATTATCAATGCTATTTTACAGGAGAGAAAACTGACTCACAGACATTAAGTATCTCATTCAAGTTACATATCTCCACTTGGGCACCGTGGCACCCATGTGTCTATAGATGCATGCACAGAAATAAAACAAATAATTAAATGAATAGTTAAAACTAATTTAAAATAAAATCTCAGCCATCTGAAACAAGGAAATCATGCCATTTTCAGCCAAATGGATGGAACTAGAGAAGCTCATCCTGAGTGGGCTAGCCCAGACTCAGAAGGATGCACATGGCATCTATTCACTTATAATCAGTTTTTAGCCATATAGTACAGGATAACAATGCACCAAAGGAACATGAGCATAGATTTTTTTTCTGTCAATGAGACACTTTGCCCTAGTGGTACTGCCTTGTAGGCCCCCAGTGTATGAGGAGGCTGTTGGCCCTCATATGACTGCTGAACTGGGGCAGGGGACTGTTATGTACGAACACTCCACTCCAGAGGAGTGGGATGGAAGAAATAGGGGGTTGAGGGTGGGAGGGTGGGACTGGAAGGGTTGGAAAGAGGACACTGTGATGGAGATGTAACCTGAAGTAATAAATAAATATTTAAAAAAACAAAATTTCCAATTTAGAATTCTATAGCTGGTTCCTAAGAAATGTTTCTTTTAAAATTTATGGGCTAGAGAGTCTCCAGAGAAACAAAACTGAAGGATTTGACACCATAGTTCTCCTATAGGAATTTCTCATAAATGGGGTGGGAGAGATGACTCAGTATCGCAGAATACTTACTGTCCTTGTAGAGGACAAGAATTGGTTCCCAGCACTTATAAATTGGCTTACAGCAGTCTTTAACTCAAGCTCTAGGGGATCTGGCACTCTCTTCTTGCCTCTGCCAGGATCAAGCATGTGCACAATATATTCACACGAACATTCAAGCAAACATTCATACATAAAAATAAAAATAAATGAAATCTTAAGAATGAGAAATTTCTACAAAGGACTTGCTAAAATTGAAAAAGAGACTAACAGGAAATAAGTATTGAAATATATAAACCACTTCATTTAAACATAAAGATGAAATAGGAAACATAACTAATCAAATGGTATAAAATCACTCAATTCTAGGTAAAAATTAGGAAACAAAAATGTTACAAATGTATTGGATTATGAAAGCACAGTCCAAAAATCATGGTACTCTTTAGTTGCCGTAGGCTTGCATGTATCATGTAATAAGAGTAATAAGCATTTGAAATTAAGAAAACATTAATCATTATTATAATTCTATATACACATTTCTCTCCATTTATAATATTAATAGCCTAATTTACACTTACTCATATTGTGTATCAATTGGTAAATTTTTGAATTTATAGTTAGCTTTTAATACTTCTGTATTCTAACTTTTACACTAAGTGATATATATCTCTGTCCTCTATTTTATTATTAGTGTTTTATGATTTGTATCACAGAATTGTCTTTTCTTCCATCTATTTTAATTAAGACTTAGCCTCCATTTTTGTTTAACTTTAAAAGCATGGTTTGGTATGCCCTGCTAAACAAGTACTCTCAAAAAGTAGTGTTTAGCTTTGATTCTCTGGGAAAGTCCTAACAATCCTGTCAGTTTTGTTTGTTTGTTGTTTTTGTTTTGTTTTGAGATAGGTTTTTGCTGTGTATCCTTGGCTGTCTTGGAGTCACTTTGTAGACCAGGCTGGCCTTGAACTCACAGAGATGTGCCTACCTCTGCCCTCCAAGTGTTGGGATTAAAGGCGTGTGTCACCACCATGTGACAGCATTAAGTTTTAAAAGTGTTTTTTTTTTTTTTCCCAGAAACTGAATAAGATAGCTCCAACATTAAAAAACACTGTACCCATGTTGCAAAAGACCTGTATTTGACTCTAGTCATTCACATCTAGTCCACCACCTCAACCACCTGGGGATCTGGCACTCTCTTCTGGTCTCTGGTCATTGCACTCACATGCTCGCATGCACACACACACTTAAAAATGAAATACAATCTATTAAGTAGATGTTATTACAAATATGATATTTTAATGACATGCTTATTATTTGAATATACCTGCTCACCCATGTCCTTCAGAGTTCTGCTCACTATTTTACTAAAAGTCTTCTGGTAGCTCCCTTGCAAGTGACAAGTCGTTTTTTTTTTTTTTTTTCACATTTTGTTAAATGATTGCTAATTGCCTTGACCTTTGCAATTTTAGTTGTAATGTTTGAAAGGAAAAGTATCCACTCAGGACTCCCAAGACCAAATTCTCAGCACAAAGGAGGTTTAACTGCCCCAGAGGGACAAAGAACAGGGATATGGGACAAAGACAGGAAATAGAGGAAGAGGGAGAAGGGGACAGGAACAAAGGAGAGGAAAGAAAGGGGGGCAAATGAAAGAGGAAAAAGAGATATTTGTTCTGTGGTGTGGTGGTAAACACTACCTTTTGATAGAGAAGAGACAGATGGTCACATAGGAAAATGATGGCTTATAAAGGTAAAATGGAAACTCCCTGTTAGGATGAGGTGTATAATTTTAACTGGGCATATTAATTTGGAGAGCTAAAGAGGGCTTTGGATTGCTGGATTTCAATATTTGATAGCTGGACCTTGGCAGTCAACAATATAGGAAGAATTGGCCAAATAAGGGAATAGACTTTGGGGGCCAGCTTTAGGAATGTAATCTAATGTTTTTTAGTAAGGCAGAGGAATTGGGCAGAAGGCAAGGCCTGCCAGAGCGATGCTCAACACATTTAACCTGGCCAGAGTCCCTGGAATGTTTCCTTATATAAGTATTTTTATATTCAACTCTTT
This sequence comes from Lophiomys imhausi, assembly GCA_907164525.1. Taxonomy (NCBI): domain Eukaryota; kingdom Metazoa; phylum Chordata; class Mammalia; order Rodentia; family Muridae; genus Lophiomys; species Lophiomys imhausi. The sequence continues at coordinate 4,516,674 of CAJQZJ010000309.1, read as the reverse complement.
TCAGGCCTATTGAGAGTCATTAACATTGTTCATTTATCTCTCCATATTCAGCCTGCCAGAGTGATACTCACCACATCCATCCGTCCAGAGTCCTTTCAGTGTTTCCTTATATAAATATCTTTGTGTTCAACTTCTTTCAGGTCTATTGAGATTCATTAATATCATTCATTTATCTCTATATATTCAGATAGTTTGAAGTCATTGTCTCTGTTGTTTTGTTTTTATAATATTTGATATTAATTCTTGGAGAATTTCATGTGATATATTTTGATTATATTCAACTGTCTTCCTCCTGCTTTCCCCAAAAACCACCTCACCTCCCTACCAAAGCTAATTACTTTCTTACATTGCTCTTTGTATATTAATGCAAAATTAAGATTGTATTGGGCTACATCGGTATTGATCTTCGTATATTGATACAAAATTAAGATTATATTTGGCCCCAATGGTATTGACCCTTGTATACTGATGCAAAATTAAGATTGTATTGGGCTCCATCGGTATTGATCTTTGTATATTGATAGAAAATTAAGATACTATTTGGCCACATTGGTATTGATCTTTGTATTTTGATACAAAATTAAGGGTAAATCTTTTTGAAGGTATTGTACCTAGTAATGCTTAAAAATGAAATGTGAAGTTTTAGACTTTGCTACCAACTGTCATACTGTTTAGGATAATTAAGAAAGGCAAACTAATAGTCATTCAAGCTTGTCTTTTTGTTAGGTACTATGACAGTCTATCACAATTATTTTCTAAGTTAATCAGAAATCAAGTTGCTAAGAGACAAGCAACATTTGCTTATCTAAAAATAAGAGATAGATAGGGCGTCTTCAAAAACCTCAAGAGATCTGCAGAATATGGCATTCAAAGATGTTTTCTTAAGATTTTTTTGATATGGAGACATGTCAGCTCCTGACAGCACCCCCTATTCTACCCCAAGTAGATGAGCATCGAAGAATTTCCAGTGTGAGATGGTTGAATTAGTGGCAAGCCTATCTCTTCTCAAGAAAAACCCCTTGCTTCAACTGTAGACAGAATGCTGTCCAAAAAGGACAAAACTTGGAAACAGGTAAATCGACAGCCTAGCTATGCCAAGACAGGGTAGGCAAGTCCTTCATAATTTCTGCTCTACAATCAATGTCTGTCAGAGAAACGGGGCCAAATGGCTGAAGATTGATGCTGTAATGTACGGAGAGAAATTGGGAACTGTCCAGGCAGCCACTGGTATGTCATTTCTTAGTTTTGGAAGCTGCTGGTCCTGCACTTTATGTAAAATCAGATATATTTACCCCCAGGTCTCTGAGGTGGTCGAAAATTAGCTAGCTAGAGTCTCATAGTTAAATTTTGAGTTTTTTAGGAATCCAGAGGGTGTTCTGCATCTAAAAGGATGTTTTTAAAATTGTGATGCAAGTTAGTATGAAAGCTGAGTTAGATATAGAACTTTAAACTCATGGAAATGGTCGATAATAGAAGGTTAAAGTCAGGTGCCAAATACATATGGACTGGACATTGGGAATGTAGGCTAAGCCCTATAAGTCTCGTAATTGTGTTCTATTTATTTCTGTTGTTTTATATTGTATTTATTGTTATAAGAGAAAGAACTATTTGTTGGACTGAAAGGGGGCTATTGGGGGGGAAAAGATATACCTTAAACTCAAAAAAAGGGAAGAGGATGGGGATTTGAGGGGGAAGAGGGTGGGAGGTTAGGACTGGAGAGGGGAATAGGGAGGGGATTGTGATTGAGATGTAACTTGAAGAAATAAAAAATAAATTAAAACAACAAACAAACAAACAAACAAACAAAAAACATCAAGTCCAATTTGTGCTATCCAAATAATTTTGTGTGTGAGATCTATGGTGGAACATGGTTGACTTAAAAATGTGTTACACCCTTGAAGAAAACTGTCATTCTTCCTGCAATCATCTATCAGTTGCCAAACCTCCTCATCTGGGGGTGAGTCTTCCTACCCAACTATGTTGAAGTTTTGTCTAATATAGGCTTGCAGAAGTCTTGTGCATGCTGTTAATTCTGCCATAAATTTATATGTGCAACTATTCTGTTGTATAACAACAACAACAACAAAAATAACAATAAACTGAAAAAAACAAGCAACCAAACAAACAAATCCACAAAAACAACAACAACAATAACACCACAGTTTCCTGTCATCATCCATACAGCCTACGGCTCTTAAAATCTTTGTGCCCTCTCTTATTTTTTCTTGTTTTATAATCTCTGAGCTTTGCAGGAATTACTGATATATATATTCACTACTCTACCCTATGGTCTATTATGTATATAGTCATATTTTAGGCTTGTGGCTAAAATCCAATGTGAAAATGTTTGGTTTCTCCCATGACATTGTGCTACTATCATACAAGTGGGTATGCCTTAACAGACATCATTATTATAGCTTGCCTTGTTTATTACTGGTTAGACTTATAGTTACTTTACTTTTCTGGTCTGGTAGCATGCACAGTACCTTCCAGCACTATGAAACCTAACCTGTATGATGCTTCTGTGTAAGCCCAGGTTGATGTCTCCAGTATGTGGTGTCTTCAGCTATAGGGTTTTTAACTGTCAAGTTCTGAAAATTAACCAAGACTAATGATAATGACCTGTAATTCTTTGAGGTCTATAGTAACCCAATGGTCAACAATTCCAAAGAGGTAACTCATTCCCAATACCAGGTTCTTATTAATTAGTCTGCAGTGTTTAATAGAGCCATTGTCCCTAGTAAGAGGGCAACACCATTTAAATTCTTTTTATTTAAGCATATAACTTAGGAAGTTAGTATAATTGTAGGTTTCAATATGTTTTTCTCAAAAGGCCTTTACTATTAGTTATCCCATCTATGATTGTTTTAAAATCAAGAAATTAGGGAAACAACATGCTTTACAATAGCCACAAACAATATAAAATACCTGGGAGTAACTCTAACCAAGTAAGTGAAAGACCTGTAGGACAAGAACTGCAAGTACTTGAAGAAAGAACTTGAAGAGAACATCAGAAGATGGAAAAGTCTTCAATGTTCATGGATAGGTAGGATCAACATAATAAAAATGGCCATCCTGCCAAAAGCAATAGTACAGATTCAATGCAATTCCTATCAACATATCACCACAATTAATTATAGACCTGGAAAAAAGCAATTCTCAACTTCATTTGAAAAAACAAACAAAACAACATCATCAACAACAAAAACAAATAGCTAAATCAATCCTGTACAGTAAAAAAAAATCTGGAGGTATCACCATCCCAGATTTCAAGCTGTACTATGGAGCAATAGTAATAAAAACAGCATGGTACTGGTATAGAAAAAGACCAGTAGATCAATGGAATCGATTTGAAGACCCAGAAATGAACCCACACACCTATGATCACTTAATTTTTGACAGAGAAGCCAAAACCATACAATGGAAAAAGGACAGCATCTTCAACAAATAATGCTGGTCTAACCTGATGTAGACATGTAAAAGAATGAAATTAGACCCATACTTATCACCTTGTACAAAACTTAAGTCCAAGTGGATCAAAGACTTTAACATAAGGCTTGACACACTAAATCTATTGGAAAAGTAAGTGGGAAAACCCTCGAACTCATTGGCACAGGTGACAACTTCCTGAAGATAACACCAACAGCTCAGGATCTAAGACCAACAATCAATAAATGGGACCTCATGAAACTAAAAACTTCTGTAAGGCAAAAGATACTGTCATTCAAACAAAACAGCAACCTACAGATTGGGAAAAAAAAATCTTCACAAACCCCAGATCTGACAGAGGACCAATACCCAAAATTTACAAAGAACTCAAGAAATTAAATGCCAAGAAACCAAATAATCCAATAAAAAAAATGGGTAACAGAGCTAAACAGAGAATTCACAAAGGAGGAATTCTAACGGTTGAGAGACACTTGAAGAAATGCCCAGCATCCTTAGTTATCAGAGAAATGCAACTCAAGACGATTCTGAGATTCCATCTCATACCTGTCAGAATGGGTAAGATCAAAATCTCATATGGCAGCACATGCTGGCGAGGGTGTGGAGAAAGGGGTACCCTACTCCATTGCTGGTGGGTATGCAGGCTTGTGCAACCACTATGGAGGTCAGTCTGGCGATATCTTAGAAAATTTGGAATAGCTCTGCCTCAGGACCCAGCCATACCACTTCTGGGTATACACCCAAATGCCTCTTCACGGAATCATAAGGAAGTTTCGATATCTATGTTTATAGCAGCCTTATTTGTAATAGCTATAAACTGGAAACAACCCAGATGTCGCTCAACTGAAGAATGGGTTAAAAAACTGTGTTACATCTACACAATGGAATGCTATTCAGCTATCAGGAACAATGAAATTATGCAATTTGCAGCCAAATGGATAGAACTAGAAAAGCTCATCCTGATTGAGCTAACCCAGACTCAGAAAGACACATATGGCATCTATTCACTTAAAATAAGATTTTAGCTTTATAGTAGAAGTATCGATACTACAACTAACACACCAAAGGGAACTTGGACATAGTCATTTTATTTTTAATTTTTAATTTTTATTTATTTTTATATATTTTATATATTTTTCTCTTTTTTATCTATTTGTCTGCTTATTGGTTTGCTTGTTTAGTAGTTCTCCCGGGCAATGAGACACTTTTCACTGATGGTACTGCTTCGTAGACCCCCAATGAATGAGGAGGCTCTTGGCCCTCATACGACCTCTCAACTGAGATGAGGGACTGTTATATAAGGACACCCCACCCCAGAGAAATGAGATGGAAGGGTTAGGAGGTAAAGAAGAAAAAATGAAATGTGATGTTTTGGCCTTTTACTACTATTTGTCATAAAGTGTTTAGGATAATTAAGAAATACAAACTAATGGTTATGCAAGCTGGTCACTCTGTTAGGTACTATGACAGCCTCTTATAGTTATTTTCTAAGCTAATCATAAATAAAGCTGCTAAGAGACAAGCAACATGCTTACTCTAATATAAGAGATAGATAGGGCCTCTTCAAAAACCTCAAGAGATCTGCAGAATAAGGCATTCAAAGATGTTTTCATAACTTTAGATATATCAAGACAAATCAACTCCTGACAGCACCTCCTATTCTCCTCCAAGTAGTAGAGGAGCACCAAAGAATCTCCAGTGGGAAATGATTGAATTAGTCTCAATTCTATCTCTTGGTAGGAAAAGCCCCTTGCTCCAACTGTAGACAGAATGCTGTCCAAAAAGGACAAAACCTGGAAGCATGTAAGTCGACAGCCTAGCTCTGCCACGACAGGGTAGGTAAGTCCCTCGTAACCCCTGCTCTACAATCAATGTCTGTCAGAGAAGCGGGGCCAAACGACTGAAGATCGATGCTGTAATGTATGCAGAGAAAATAGGAACTGTCCATGCAGCCACTGGTATGTCATTTCTTAGTTTGGGAAGCTGCAGGCCCTGTACTTCCTATAAAATCAGATATATTTATCCCTCTCAGGTCTCTGAGGTGGTTGAAGAACAGATAGCTAGAGTCTCATAATTAAATTTTGAGTTGTTTAGGAGTCAAGAGAGTGTTATAGATCTAAGAAGATACTTTGAAAATTGTGTTGCAAGTTAGTATGAATGTTGAGTCAAATATAGAACTTTAAACTCACGGAGATGGTTAGATAGTAGAATATTAAAGTCAGGTGCCAAATATATATGGACTGGACATTGGGAATATATGCTAAGGCATATAACCCTCATAACTGTGGCCTAATTACCTCTGTTGTTTTGTATTGTATTTATTATTATAAGAGAAAGAGCCATTTGTTGGACTGAAAGGCAAAACTGTAGGTGGAAATAAGATATACCTTAAACTTAAAAGAAAAAAAAAAGGGAAGAGGATGGGGCTTGAGGGTGGGAGGGTGGGAATAGAGGGGAGAATAGGGAGGGGACTGCCATTGAGATGTAATTTGAAGAAATAAAAAATAAAGGAAAAAAAAAGATATCTGATTTGATTTCTTAAAATCAATAAGGTCATAAAAACAAGCAAAATATATCACTGTTAAGGCATACTGAAAAAATGTGATAACTAGGTTCTGTAAGAGATTCAGAAATCTAGTTCAAATTTAAGAAATCTGAATCAAGTATGACTCTTATTTACTTACCTTTGAGAAACACATCATTCTAATATATATTAAAATTTGAGAAGCTACATACAAATAGATGAAATATTTTGTATTAGTTTCACATATGTCCTTCAATTATAATTTATGAATCTCCTATCTGTGCTATCAGACTGGTGAGGCAGAAGGCAATTTTTCAAGGAGTCCTTCACAAAATAAACCTTCAAATTCAAGGTATTCTATGCTTTCTCCCTGTTGGAAGTCAGAAACTGAGAATGTTCTTATTGTCCCTTACAGAGCCAGTGTAAATAGTATGCAATTAGTTCATATTTGTTCACAGAAGTCCTGAAAAATATAGCAGAAGAAACAAATAATTTAATAATAAAATGATAACTTAAAATGAACAGTTATTCCCATTTATCAAATGAGTGTTAGGAAAAGGAAGGCAACAAATCCCAAACAGGTAAGTAGTAAAAACAAGGACATCATGAAATTTGCAGGTAAATGGGTAGAACTATAAACTATTACCTGACCAGACTCAGAAAGACAACATGGTTTGTATTCACATATGAGTGTATATTAGCCATAAAGCATGGGATAAGCATGCTGCGATCCACAGACCCAAAGAAGCTAAGCAACAAGGAGGTCCCAAGGAAGGTTGCTTGAATCTCACTCAAAAAAAAAAAAAAAAAGGGGGGAAATAAATTAGACATGTAAGTAGATGGTGGGAGGGAACTCGGTGGATTAGAGGAAGTGGAAGGGAATTGGGGATCAGTTGTGAGGAAAGTTGGGTAGGCTGGGAAAGAGAATGGAAATCAGTGAGAGGGGCAGCTCTGGGAGGTCCCTAGGAGTCTATGATGATGATCCTAGCTGAGACTCCTAACAACTGGGGATATGGATCCTGAAGTTCCACCTCCTGTAGCTAGAAAGGACTTCTAGGGGATGGAGGACAACAACCCATCCACAAAGCCCTCAACCCAAAATTTATCCCACCTACAAGAAGTGCAGGGATAAAGATGGAGGAGAGTTTGAAGGAATGACCAAATGATGACTGGCCCAACTCTAGATCCACCCCATGAGAGAGAGCCAACAACCCCTGACATTATTAATAATACTCTGCTATGCTTGCAGGCAGAAGGCTAGATCATTAGGTCTTACTTCAAAAGCGTGTATTACATGAAACCAGAATATCTGAACAAAATGGACAATTGTTTGGTAGATTTCACTTACCAAATTTAAATCGAGAGCAGGTAAACAATTTAAACAGTCCTATAACCCCTATGGAATTACCAGCAGTCATCAAAATCTCCCAAACCAAAACAGCCCAAGGTCAGATGGCTTTAGCTCAGAATTCTACACTTTCAAAGAACTAATATTAATACTCCTCAAACTATTTCACAAAATAGAAAAAGAAGGAACATTGCAAAACCCATTCTATGAAGCCACAGTCATATTGTTACCTAAACACACAAAGACTCAAAAAAAAAGAGAGAGAATTTCAGACCAATTTCCCTCATGAATTTTGATTCAAAATACTCAATATCAAGTAGAGGTGGGGTGGTCTCAGTCATCGACTTTATTACCTGTCAGTGAGCACTTTACCCTAGTGGAGCTGACAAGTAGGGCCTCAAGGTAAGAGGAAGTACTGAGCTCTCACGTGACTGATGAACTGAGGTTGGCTGATATGTGGAGGACCCACACCAGAGGAATAGGATAGGGAGTAGAGGGTGGCAGGAGGGGACGAGTGAGTGGTCTGTGATTGAGATGTAACCTGAATTAATAAATAAATGTATAAAAAGTACTCAATAAAATATTCGCAACCTGAATCCAGGAACACTTTATAAAATCATCAAACATGATCAAGTAGACTTCATCCAAGGGATGAAGGGAAGATTAAACATAAATAAATTTCATCAGTGTAATCCACCTTATAAACAAACTGAAAGAAAAAAATCATAATCATCTCATTAGATGTGGAAAAGTCATTGGCAAAATCTAACACCCTTTCATGATAACAGTCTTAGAGACATCTTGGATACAAGACTCTTTCCTAAGCATAATGAAGGCAATATGCAGCAAGTTGATAGCCAACATCAAATTAAGTGGGGAGGAACATAATGCAATAATAATAAATTAGAGATAAGACAAGGCTGTCCACTCTCCCCATTTCTATGCAACATAATACTTGAAATTCAAGCTATAGAAATAAGATAACAAAAGGAGATTAAGGGGATATAAATTAGAAAGGAAGAAGTCAAAGCATCTCTATCTGCAGATGATATTTCATACATAAGTGACTCCCAAAACTCTACAACATAATTTCTACAGTTTATAAACACCTTCAGCAAAGTGTTTGGAGACAAAAATAACTCAAAAAAATCATTAGCCCTCCATTGTACGAACGATAAATGGGCTGAGAATGAAATTAGGGAAACAACACCTTTCACAATTTTACAACAACCACAAATAATATAAATTATCTTGGTCTAAGTTGAACCAAGCAAGTGAAAGATCCATATGAAAAAACTTAAAGTCTTTGAAGAAAGAAATTAAAGGAGATATCAGAGGTTGGAATGATCTCCCATGCTCATGTATAGGTAGGAATAACATAGTAAAAATGGCCACCTTAAAAAAATGGCCACCTTACCAAAAACAATCTACAGATTCAATGCAATTCTCATCAAAATTCCAACACAATTCTTTATAGACCTTAGAAGAGAAATATCCAACTTCATATGGAAAAATAAAATACCCAGGATAGTGAAAACAATCCTGTACAATAAAAGAACTTCTGGAGGTATCACTATCCATTATTTCGGGTGGTTCTACAGAGCAACAGTAATTAAATTCGCATAGTATTGGCTTAAAGGGAGACAGTTTGATTAGTGGAATGAAATATAAGACCCAGAAAAACACTCACACACCTATAAATACTTTATTTTTGACAAAAAAAGCCAAAAAGATATAATGGATAAAATAAAGCATCTTCAATAAATGGTGGTGGGCTAACTGGTGTCTACATGTGGAAGAATACAAATAGACCAGATTTATCACCTTTCACAAAAGTTAAGTCCAAGTGGATCAAGATCTCAACATAAAACTGGGTACATTAAATCTAATAGAAGATAAATTGGGGAATAGCCTTGAACGCATTGCCATAGGAGACAATTTCCTGAATAGAACAGCAACATCTTATACAAGAAAATCAACAATTAATAAATGGGACTACATGAAACTTAAAAGGGTGTAAGGAAGGCACTGTGATGGAGATATAACTTGAATTAATAAATAAACAAAAGAAAAAGATAAAAAAGGTTCTCCAAGGCAAAGGACACAATCAATACAACAAAATGACAGCTCACAGGTTGGGAAGACATCTTCACCAACCGAACATCTGACAATTAATTGAGTAATATCCAAAATTTATAAAGAACTCAAGAAATTAAAAACAAATAAACCAAATAATTCAAATAAAAATGGAGTACAAAGCAAAACCAAGAGTTCTCAAAAGAGGAATATTTAATGGCAAACAAGTACTAAAAAATTGCTAAACATCCTTAGTCATTAGGTAAGTTCAAATCTAAACTACTCTGAGATTCAATCTTACACCCATAAGAATGGCTAAGACCAAAATCTCATGTGACAGAACATGCTGTCAAGGATGTTGAGAAAGGAAACTCCTCCACTGTTGGTGTGAGTACAAATTTGTACAACTACTATAAAAATCAATCTGGTGGTTTCTTAGGAAACTGGGAATAGTTATACCTCAAGACCCAGCTATACAACTCCTGGGCATATACTCAAAAGATGTTCCACCAAACTACAGGACATTTGCTCAACTATGTTCACAGCAAATTTATTCATAATATCCAGAAACTGGAAACAACCCAGATGTCCCTCAACTCAAGAATGGGTAGAAACTTGCTCTACGTTTACATACAGAATACTACTCAACTAACAAAATCAAGAACCTCATCATATTTGCAGGCAAATGGATGGAACTAGAAAAGATCACCCTGAGTTTTAGGTGATCAAGACCCAGAAAAACACACTTGGTATGTACTCACTCATAAGTGGATATTAGTCATGTGGCATTACATAACCGTGCTACAATTCACATAATCAAAAACTTAAGTAACAAGGAAGACTCAATGGACAATGCTTGAATTTCACCTAGAAGGGGAAATAAAATAGAAATCTGAAGAGGAACAAGAGAGAGATGTGGGTGGGAAAGTGTGTGGAGTTGGGAACAGTTGGAGGAAATCAGGCTTGGGTATAGTAAAGATGGGGTTAAGTAGGCTGGGAGAGAGAAGGTAAATTGATGAGGGGGATCTCTGGGAATAGCTATAGACCCAGACTGGGGAGGCTCCTGGGTGGATATGGGGGTTGCACTCATATCAACAGTGGAGGAGTTTCCTTACAGGGGGGGATACTGAGACAGAAGTGGCCACTTCCTTTAGCCAGGCAGGACTTTCAGAGGACAGAGTGGGACACAAACACACCCACAAAACCTCAGCCCAAAATTTCTTATCCCTACAAAGTTTGCAGCAATAAAGATGAAGCAGAGATTGAGGGAATGACCAACCAATGATAGGCCCAATTTGAGACATACTCCAAGGGAGTGAACCAACTGTTGACACTATTACCATGCTAAGATTGTAGATAGAAGCATATCATAATTGTCTTCTGAGAGTTTTAATCCAACAGAGGAAGTAAACAGATGCAGAGACTCACAAACACACAATAGGGAAGCTCAGGGAGTATGGAAAAGGGAGGGTAAAGCCTGAGGGAGCTAGAGGGCTCACGGACAGCACAAGATTTACAGTGCCAAATAACCTGGGCCCAGTGGGGCTCACAGAGACTGAACCAAAAACAAAATAGCATGCATGCACTAGTCCTAGGCCCACGACACATATGTAGCAGTTTGGCAGCTGGTTATTAATGTTGGTTCCAAAACAACTGGAATGGGGGCTATGTCTGACTTGGACTCTGTTGCTTCCTTTTGGATTCCTTTCTCCTAGCTGAGCTGCCTCTTCTGGCCTCAGTGGAAGAGGGTACACTTAATCCTGATGTGACTTGATGTGCTACTCTCAGAACTCCAGTGACAAGACAGACTTATTTTTAAAAGAATATTTTTTTCTTCCTTTATTTTTTATTTCTTCAAGTTACATCTCGATCGCAGTCTCCTCCCTATTCCCCCCTCCAGTCTCACCCTCCCACCCTCAATCCCCCATCCTCTTCCCTTTTTTTAAGTTTAAGGTATATCTTATTTCCCCCTACAGTTTCCCCTTTCAGTCCAACAAACGGCTCTTTCTCTTATAATAATAAATACAATACAAAACAACAGAGGTAATTAGGCTATAGTTATGAGGGTTATATGGCTTAGCATACATTCCCAATGTCCAGTCCATATGTATTTGGCACCTGACTTTAATATTCTACTATCTAACCATCTCCATGAGTTTAAAGTTCTATATCTAACTCAACATTCATACTAACTTGCAATACAATTTTAAAAGCATCTTCTTAGGTCTATAACACTCTCTTGACTCCTAAACAACTCAAAATTTAATTATGAGTCTCTAGCTATCTGTTCTTCAACCACCTCAGAGACCTGAGAGGGATAAATATATCTGATTTTATAGGAAGTGCAGGGCCTGCAGCTTCCAAAACTAAGAAATGACATA
>CAJQZJ010000309.1:4424308-4499898 GCA_907164525.1 Lophiomys imhausi | reverse complement strand
GACATACCAGTGGCTGCCTGGACAGTTCCCATTTTCTCTCCATACATGACAGCATCGATCTTCAGTTGTTTTGCCCTGTTTCTCTGACAGACATTGATAAGAATGTTTTAATTAGTTTATACAGTAGTAGATTTCCATGTTTCTTCTTACATCTCAATTTAAGGTAGCACTCTACCTCTACCTATCTCCTATTTCTTTCATAGTTTTCCTATTCAAATATTATCATTGGAGGACTTTTCTAACTCGACTTTCATTTTCTAATTTTTCTGGTATCTTTCTGTCTTCCCTTGCTCAGGTCTCATGGCTTTTTTTTTTTTTTAAGCTTCTTAACCTCTCTATATATTTCAAAATAAACACAACATGAATTCAAAGCTATACTATTTGTTTGAGAAAAAATATGTGAATTTTCTTTCTGGGCTTGGATTATCTTAGTTTAGATACATGTTGCAATTCCAGGTACTTAATGAAAATTTCATAACTTCATTATCTATAGTAGTAGAAGAATTCCTTTGTGTAAATCTGCCTCATTTTTATCACCAGCTCATCATCATTTACTCATCAGCTGATAGGCCTCTAGGTTAATTCTATCTCCATCTCTAAGTGAAGAGATCATCAATGAACATGAATGCGTATGCATTTCTACCATAGAGCTTAAATTCCTTTGAATACATACCCAGGAGTGGTATAACTGACATTAGAACATCTATTCTTATCTCTATTTTTAGCTTTATGAGGAGCATCCATACCAATTTCTATAGTGGCTGCTTAAGTGTGTACCTTCCCTCTTTGCATAAAATTATTGTGTGTAAAAAGAAATATATGGCTAATTAAACTATTTAACCTGTATTTAGATTATTGTTAATTGGTTCGGCAGTTGTTAATCTTTAAGCAGCCATTACAAATGAGCAGACAGACACCACGTGGATTTTATCAAGCCTAGGCCTGAGTTGAGGAACCTTGGCCCATCTAAGCTAGCTCTTAATTCTGTTACCCAAATATGACCCCATATATACATAAGTCCCCTTGGACTGCCATACTCCATGATATACTGATGTTCCTGGCCATGTGGAATGAGGCTCATTTTTCTAACCAATGGTGTGTGCCACCTTCCTGCTGCTCCTGGCTGGAATAAATTAATCTCTGTCTAAGGCAGAGGCTTCCTGTTCTCAGGAAGTCCCACCTTTCTCTGTCTTTGCCCAATCTCAGGCCTTGACATTTTATTTAACCAATCAGAGTCAATGTAAGTAACAGACAGCAAGCAGGACCAATTAATTAACATTTAGAATGCTTAGCACTACACCATCAATTGTGCACTGTATATTATTTACCTTTGTGTTATTCAAATGCTTATTTTTCTATCTCACTATCTGGTTTCAATCCAGACATGGCTTTCTTATTTTTATTCTAAGAAGCTTTTGTCTCAAGTTTGTATAAACACAACTACTCATTCATTCACTGCCTAATCAATAAAACTGACTAGCCAATGCTGAACGATAAAGACAATAGGATGGAACTTAATTCTAGGAGTGGTGGAGAAAGAGAGAGTAAATAGGTTGTTGCATCTAGGAGAAGAGGTTCTGGAAATATCAGGAGATGAGAGCTGGAACAAGAAAGACTGAAAAAAAATACAAGCTACATGGGAATATTGCCTGGGAGTAAGCCTGACTATCTTGGAGGTTTAAGATGGAGTAATAATTGCTCAGTATTGGCTTATGGGAATTTTAATAAATCATGTCTCTCTGTGTGGTTAGTTGGGAAACAAGCTGGTTAAGTAGTGCTATTGCCATATTAATTTTATTCATATTAGAAATCCCTTTACACTCCCCATCAGGGAAAAGTACATAAAGATTCCCTGCTTCTCACCGGAATTTGCTGTAATCTATATTCTTGACAAAGGTCATTCTTACTGGGGTGAAATGATATCTCAAAGTAGAATTAATTTGGCATTTTTCTGATGGCTATTGATTTTCCATATTTTAAAAATGTGTATTGGTTATTTGTAGTTATTTTGAGAGATGTCTCCTAATTTCATTGATCATTTTTGGAGCATTTTTAAGTTTTGAAATTATAATTTAATTATAATATTTCTCTATTTCCTTTCCTTCCTTCAAATACTCCATATCCCCATCTCTACTTACCTTCAAAATTGAAGTCTTTTTTTTTCACTTATTCTTATTTCATGCATGTGTATGTGTAGATTCCTAAATATAACCTGGTCAATCTGTATAATATTAGTTTGTATGCTTTCAAGGCTGACCATTCAGTACATATATACTGAATATATATATATATATATATGCATACATGCATATAGTATATGCATATTTGGTGTGGTATATATATATAGTATATGCATATTTGGTGTGGTATATATATATATATATATATAGTATATGCATATTTGGTGTGGTATATATAGTATATGCATATTTAGTGTGGTATATATACTTTTTTCTTATTGTATGAGTTAACTCATTTTCTGTGTAGTATTTTGACAACCAATATTTTTCATTAGTTTATTTGCATCAATATACAAGGGTCAATACCATTGTGGCCAAATATAATCTTAATTTTGTATCAATTTGACTACATCTCAAATGCAACCCCACTCCCTCCTCTTCTCCTAGTCTCACTCTACCTCCCACTTCCCCTATTCCTCCTCTCCTTCTCAGAGAAGAAGAGCCCCTTCCTTGGGAGGGGTAACAACCCACCTTTGCATGAGAAGCTGCATCAAAACTAAGTGCATTCTCTTCACTGAGGCCACACAAAGCAGCCCTACCAGGGAAAAGGGATCCAAAGGCAGGCAACAGAATCCAAGTCAGAGACATCCTGTTCTCTAATAGGGGACACACTTGAAGACCTAGCCTATCAGCTACATATGTGAAGAGGGCCTAGGTCCAGTCCACACATGTTCATTGGTTGGTGGTGCAGTCTATGTGAGCCCTCATGAGCCCAGGATAGTTGGTTCTGTAGGTCTTCTTCTGCTGTCCTTGACCACTCTAGCTCCCTCAATCCTTCCCCTAATTCTTCTAGAAGCCTCTGCTAGTTTCGGTGTGGATCTCTTTATATGTTTCCATTATCAGGTAGATTAAACCTTCAGTTGGCAGTTTATGCCAAGCTCCTGTTTGCCAGGATAGGAGAGTATCATTAATAGCGTCAGGGGTTGGTTATCTCCCATTGGGGGGGTCTCAAGTTGGGCCAGTCATTGGTTGACCAGTCTCTCAATCTTTGTTCCATCTTTATTCCTGAACATCTAGTAAGCAGGAAGAGTATTAGTTAGGAAAATGTTGTGGATGGGTTGGTGTCCTCCTCCA
Organism: Lophiomys imhausi; assembly: GCA_907164525.1. NCBI lineage: Eukaryota > Metazoa > Chordata > Mammalia > Rodentia > Muridae > Lophiomys > Lophiomys imhausi. Next base: position 4,496,584 of record CAJQZJ010000309.1, on the reverse strand, counting down.
ACCCCTGGAAATCATGCCCTGCTACAGGAGGTGGTCACTTCAGTCTCAGTATCCCTTGCTGTTAGCAGTCTTAGCAAGGATCACCCACAAAACCTCCCAGGTGCCTACCCTGTCCCAGTGACCCATCTTGTCCCATAGAGACCCTCCTAACAATTTCCCTTTTCTCCCATATCACTCAACCCCATCCCCACTCTCCTTAACCCTGACTCTCTCCAACATGTTCTTCCCCTCTCCACCCATTTCCCACCCAATTTCGTCTCCCTGTTCACTTCAGTGTATATTATATTTCCCCTTCTCATTTGGATTCCAATTTGAGTATTCTCCCTTGAGTCCTCCTTGTTACTTAGGTTGTTTGTGTCTGTAAATTGTAGCATGTTTATACTGTACTACATGGATTACATCCACTTGTGGATGAGTATATACGATGTGTACTTTTTTGGGTCTGGATTATCTTACACAATATGATATTTTCTAATTTTTTCCATTTGCCTGCAAATTTCATGAGGTTCTTATATTTATTAGCTGAGTAGCATTCCACTGTGTAAATGTACCAGTTTCTTTATACATTCTTCTGATGAGGGACACCTGGGTTGTTTCCAGTTTCTGGATATAAAGCTGTTATGGAAGTAGTTGACCAAATGTCCTTGAGGTATTTGGGGGCATCTTTTGGGTATATGCCCAGTAGTGGCATTGTACATATTCATACTCCCATCATCAATAGAGGAATGTTCCCTTAGGTTCACATACTTTGCAGCATGTGCTGTCACTTGAGATTTTTCATATTAGCCATTCTGTCAGTATAAGATAGAATCTTGGAGTAGTTTTAATTTGCATTTCCCTGGTGAATAAGGATGTTGTCTTTTTCTTTAAGTGCTTCTCAGATATTAGACATTCCTCTGTTGAGAATTAATAGTTTAACACTGTGTCACTTTTTTTTCCCATTGTATTTATGGTCCATTGGTGTTTAATTTCTTGAGCTCTTTATATGTTTCAGATATTATTCCTGTGTCAGATTCCAAATTCTAAGGATATTGCCAGATTAATTTCCATAGTGGTTGTACAAGTTTGCATTCCCACCAGCAATGGAGTCATGTTCCCCTTTCTCCACAACCTTGCCAGCATGTGCTGTCATTTGAGTATTTGATCTTAGCCATTCTGACAGGTGTGAGATGGAATCCCAGAGTCATCTTGAGCTAAATTTCTCTGATGATTGAGGATTTTGAGCATTTCTTCAAATGTCTCACTGCCATTAGACATTCCTCCTTTGTGAATTCTTGGTTTAGTTCTGTTTCCTATTTTTTTCATTGGAGTATTTGGTTTCTTGGTGTTTAATTTCTTGAGTTCATTATAAATCATGGATATTAGCCTTCTGTTAGAAGTGGGATTGGTAAAGATCTTTTCCGAATCTCAAGGTTGCCATTTTGTTGGAATGATGGTGTCCTTTGCCTTAGAGAAGTTTGTCAGTTTCATGAGGTCCCATTTATTGACTATTGGTCTTAAGGGGATACAAATTGGAAAGAAAAATGTCAAATTATCCCTATTTTCAGACAATATGATAGTATATATAAGCAACCCAAAAATTTCCACCAGAAAACTATTACAGCTGATAAACACCTTCAGCAAGGTGGCTGGACACAAAATTAATTTTAAAAAAATCAGAAGCCCTTCTTTATACAAAAAAATGAATGGGCTGATTTAGACATTAGGGAAACAACACCCTTCACAATAGCCATGAGCAATATAAAATACCTGGAGGTAACTCTAACCAAGAAAGTAAAGGACCTGTATAATATGAACTTCAAGTCCTTGAAGAAAGAAATTGAAGAGGACATCAAAAGATGGAAAGATTTCCCATGCTCATAGATAGATAGGATCAACATAATAAAAATGGCCATCCTGCCAAAAGTAATATACAGATTCAATGTAATTCCTATCAAAATACCAACACAATTCTTTATAGACCTGGAAAAATAATTCTCAAATTCATATGGAATAGCAAAAAAAAAAATAAGAATAGTTAAATCAATCATGTACAATAAAAAAACCATCTGGAGGTATCACCATCCCATATTGCAAGCTATACTACAGAACAATAGTAATAAAAACATCTTGGTACTGGTATAGAAACAGAATAGTGGATCAATGGAATCGAATTGAAGACCCAGAAATTAATCCACACACTTATGGTTATTAATTTTTGACAAAGAAGACAAAACTATATAATGGAAAAAGGACAGCATCTTCAAACAATGGTGTTGGCCTAACTGGATGTTGACATGTAAAAGAATGAAATTAGACCCACACTTATCACCTTGGATAAAACTTGAGTCCACATCGATCAAATACCTTAACATAAGTCCCAATACACTAAATCTAATAGAAGAGAAAGTGGGGAAAAACCTCGAACTCACTGGCACAGGAGACAACTTCCTGAAGAGAGCATTAGGTTTTAAAAGTGTTTTTTTCCAGAAACTGAATAAGATAGCTCCGACATTAAAAAGCACTGTACCCATGTTGTAAAAGGCCTGTATTTGACTCTAGTCATTCACATCTAGTCCACCACCTCAACCACCTGGGGATCTGGCACTCTCTTCTGGTCTCTGAAGTCACTGCACTCACATGCTCACATGCACACACACACACTTAAAAATAAAATACAATCTATTAAGTAGATGTTATTACAAATAGGATATTTTTAATAACATGCTTATTATTGGAATGCATCTGCTCACCCATGTCCTTCAGATTTCTGCTCACAAATTTACTAAAAGTCTTCTGGTGGCTCCCTTGCAAGTGGCAAGTCATTTTTTCCCCACATTTCTTTAAAGAATTTCTAATTGTCTTTGACCTTTGTGATTTTAGTTGTAATGTTTGAAAGGAAAAGTATCCACTCAGGACTCCCAAGACCAAATTTTCAGCACAAAGGAGGTTTAAATGCCCCAGAGGGACAAAGAACAGGGATATGGGACAAAGACAGGAGATAGAGGAACAGGGAGAAGGGGACAGGAACAAAGGAGAGTAGAGAAAAGGGACAAATAAAAGGGATAAGGGATATTTGTTCTGGGGCAGGGTGGTAAAGACTGCCTCTTGATAAGAGAAAAGACAGATGGTCACATAGGAAAAAGAAGGTTTATAAAGGTAAAATGGGAAACTGTCAAGGACCACTCTTGTCACATAGCACATGGTCTTAGCAGTGCAGGCAATCTTCCAGGTCTGGTCTTTTCCAGGGGCTGATGACCCTGACTGCAAGGGCTGATGACCCTTGTGGGAAATCTTGGTGGGGCTGATGGCCAGAATGCAAGGGTCATTACAGATAGCTAGCTATGGAGGAGAGAGACAGACAGAGAGAGAGAGAGAGAGAGAGAGAGAGAGAAGGCAGGATGGAGAGCAGGAAGGAGGGAGGGAGGGAGGGAGGGAAGACCTATGTCTTTTCTGTAGCTCAGAGCAAGCCCTTTGCAGCTGACTAACAGAGTTAAAATGACCAACTTTTTTCTTTTAGTTGGGGCTGTAAACTGAGGAGGTGGTAAAAGCAGCCCTTTGTTTTGTAAATTACTGCAAATGCTTGGCTTATTAGCTGTCAGGCCATCCACTGAGTGTTCACCAGACTAAAGTACATTTTGACCAATTTATCTCAGAAGTTGATGGTGGAGCTCTGAGATTTTTACCTGAACCATGAGTTATATGAAAATAAGAAGAAAGGGATGAGGACAGAGGGCCTCTCTCACAGACACTAACACCAGAAAGAAGAAATAGACAAAGCCGGGATGCAACTACAATTTTAATGTGGTGACCATTCTTTTTATACCCTGAGCAAGGGCTCTCTACGTCAAAGAGAGAATTACCTCATAGTTAAAAGGCATTTATCACAAGGCCAGATAAAACCATTGCAACTGGAAGGCACTTAACAATAACACATTTTAGTAATCAATTAAATTTTGCTTTTTTATACACAAGTTAAGTTTAAGATGACAGTATATTATGTCAAACCTGACAAGGTATAAGGAATTATAACAAAACAGTTTGTGTATTTTGTCATTAAGATTTGTACTAAATTTAGCCATTTCTTGGTAGTCTCATTATATCCTAAATTCATGGGAAGTTTATAACCCTTAATTGGATTTATGGTTTGCATCTGGATTCAGTCTTATCACCTCTAGAGTGAAAGCTTATCTGAAGTCATAAATCTATCTCAGGCCTGTTTCCTAATGAGATACATAATGTTTGGCAAGAGTATTTACTACATCTATATGTTTTTCTATCAGCTATTTAACTTCTTTAAGTTCTAAAATTGTTTGAACTAAATCAGGCAGTTTGTAAAATTGATATCAGGAATAATAGTGTAAGGCTGTAAAAAATAATAAATACCATTACCCCTCCCTAGGAAGGCCTTCTCCTCCATTCATGAGAACCTGACCTCATGACCCCTGGGGACATTCCACAGAACTGGGTTCAGAACTATCTAAATTTACATAGCTGACTGGATTGCTCCCCTTTCCCTATCCCCACCTGTGGTTATCACCTAGCAAGCTAAAGGTCAAGTTTACACAGCTGGCTGGAATGCTCCCACTCTCCTATCCCTACCTGCAGTATTGACTAGTATCTCCCTTGTTTCTCTTATCCCCACTCCCCTATCCCCACTTGCATTATCATGTAGCACATAGCATCCCCCTTTGTTTCACCTGCGGCTATCACCTAGCAGACTAAAAGTTAACTACATTGTTTCCTTTATGTACCCACCTGTTTACAGCCTGTGTGCTTAAAAACTGCCTGAAAACTGTTATTTTTCGTTCACTCCTTCCTGAAGGCAGTCGAACCCCGGCGGGGTCGGCTTAATAAAAAACCTCTTGCATATTGCAACAAACCTTGATCTCTGGTGGTCTCTGGGCATCAGGACCTCAGGGAACCTCCAGGGTTGAACATTTGGTGCATTGACCGGGAAATACCTGAATGCCCCCCAGACCCCAAGACTCCAGGATTCAGAGGTACGCTCAAGCTACTTTGTTTGTCTATCTGTCTGTTCTCTGCGAATCACCTCCGGCTTCTGTAGCAGCTATGTGATGCTCCGGCTTCTATAGTTTTCTGACTTCAGGTACTCCATGGGGGATGCCCTGGGGATCTGTCTGGAAGTGGAGGCTGAGTGGGTCCTCCTTCATCTGATTCCGGTGGAACCTCTTTGGAGGCTCCTGTCTGAGTCTGTTTCTGAGGCGATCTCGCAGAGGCCATTTGTGTCTTGTCGTTTGTGTCCTGTGTCATTCTGTCTTCTTGTTTGTAATTTGTAACTCTTCTTATTCTCCTTTTCCCTGATGATTTGATGATGGGACAGACACTGACAACCCCCCTGCCTTTGACCCTGAGCCACTGGACTGAAATTAAAAATACGGCACGTAATCTGTCAATTGAGATTAAAAAAAGGAGATGGCAGACTCTGTGTCCCTCAGAGTGGCCTACATTTCAGGTTGCGTGGCCACCCAAAGGATCTTTTTCATTAGACAAAGTTAGAAAGGTTAGGTCTAAAATTTTAATCCAGGACCCCACGGGCACCCAGATCAAGTGCCCTATGTCTTGGTGCGGGAGGCCCTGTTGGTCTCTCCTCCTTTGTGGGTCCAGCCTTTTGTTCCCTCCATAGGTCTATCCTCTCTGCTTTCTATGCCACCTGTTCCAGAAGCCAGCCAGCCAGCCACAGAACCATCTCCTCCTCACTCCCCTTCCAAAGTCCTCACTCTGAAGCAGACTCTGGCCGAGAAGGAGCCCATCCAAACTACGGGTTCCCCAAAAAAAGATCAAGAAGATCTACCCCGACACTCAGACGGACCTACTTCTTGACCTTCCACCACCCTATCCCCCGACCCTGAATCCCCAGCCACCCCAGGGGGTCCTGGCTGCCCAACCCTCTGCCCACTGGAACCCCTGCCAGGAGCTGAGGGAGGGGGGCCCTGCCACAGGAGCAGAAGTCAGAGGGCTGGCACCCCAGACTCCACTGGAGTATGGACCCCCTGATGACCAGGGGAACTGGCCACTTCAATATTGGCCATTGTCTGCAGTATATCTTTATAATTGGAAAACTCATAATCCCTCTTTCTCTGAGAACTGGCAAGCTCTGACTTCCCTGATAGAGTCCCTTGTCTTCTTGTACCAACCTACATGGGATGATTGTCAGTAGCTCCTACAGGCCCTCCTCACTACTGAGGAGAGGCCAGAAAAAATGTGCCTGGTGCAGACAGGCAGCCAACTCAGCTGCTCAACAAGATTGATGCAGGCTTCCCTTTGACTACACCCAACTGGAACTTCAATACGCCTGAAGGTAGAGAACACTTGAAGGTTTACCATCAGGCTCTTGTGGCGGGTCTCTGAGGGGCAACGAGATGCCCCACTAATTTAGCTAAGGTAAGAGAAGTGATTCAGGGACCAACTGAGTCGCTGACGGTGTTTCTAGACTGATTGATGGAGGTTTTTCGGAGATTTACTCTATATGAACCTACCTCTGAGGAACATAAGGCCACAGTAGCCATGACCTTTATTAATCAGTCAGCTTCAGATATTAGAAAAAAGCTGCAAAGGCTGAAGGGCCTACAGGGATTCTCGCTCCAGGACTTGGTTAAAGAAGCAGATAAAGTGTTCAATAAAAGAGAGACAGAGGAAGAAAAAGAGGAGAGAAGACATAGGGAACAGGATGAACAAGAGTTAAAAAGAGAAAAAAGACAGGAAAAATTTTTGAGTAAAATTCTGGCCACTGTAGTAAACGAGAGAGAGCAGAGAGACAGGCCAGGTAAGAAAGATGAGGGTAAGGGCAGGAGGCCCTTGGACAAAGACCAATGGACAAGGACCAATGTGCCTACTGTAAAGAAAAAAGACATTGGCTCAAGGATTTCCCCAAGGAGGGGGGAGGACCTCCCCGAGAAAAAATTCTGGCTTTAGTAGAAGAAGATTAGGGTAGTCGGGGCTCGGAAACCCCTCACCAGGCCTAGGGTAACTCTCAATGTGGAGGGGAAACTCATCCAGTTTCTGGTGGACACCGGGGCTCAGCATTCAGTCCTCCTCCGATCAGAAGGACCACTATCCACTAAGAGGTCCTGGGTACAGGGAACAAACAATACCCATGGACTACCCGAAGAACAGTGGACCTAGGCGTGGGCCGGGCATCCCACTCATTCCTCGTGATCCCTGAGTGTTCCTATTCACTCCTGGGCCATGACTTGCTCTCTAAGGTGGGAGCCCAAATTCATTTCCAAGCAGAAGGACCATCAGTGACTGACAGAAAGGGGAGGCCGCTTCAGGTCCTTACTGTGAGGCTGGAAGAAGAACATAGGCTGTTCAAAAAAAAAAAAAAAAAACCCTCCTCAGACAGTGGATATGAAGGAATGGATGGCCAAGGTTCCCTCAGACTGGGCCGAACTTACTGGAATAGGAATGGCCAAACGTCGCCCACCGGTGGTGGTGGAGGTTAGAGCTATCTCAATCCCAGTTTTGGTCTGCCAGTATCCCATGAGTAAAGAGGCCAGAGATGGCATCCGCCCACATATACAGTGGCTCCTCGAACTGGGGGTCCTTGTTAAATGTCAGTCAGCATGAAACACCCCTCTGCTCCCAGTTCAAAAACCTGGGACTAATGATTATAGGCCAGTCCAGGACTTAAGGAAAGTTAACAAAAGAGTTGCTGATCTTAACCCTACAGTGCCCAACCCTTACAACCTCCTTAGCACCCTTCCCCCTCAGAGAACGTGGTATACAGTATTGGGTTTGAAAGATGCCTTTTTCTATAAGTCTTAGCCCTTCTAGCCAGCCTTTACTGCCCAGATAAGTCAAGAATTGGCCAGGTATTTGGGGACTGATTGGAAGCTACATTGTGTATATAGACCCCAAAGCTCATGACAGGTAGAAAGAATGAATAGAACTCTAAAAGACGCCTTGACTAAATTGTCCTTGGAGACTGACACTACAGACTGGACAGTGCTTCTCCCTTTGGCCCTGTTCCGTGTAAGGAACACCCCCTCTCATTTCCATCTTACTCTCTTTGAGATTTTATGTGGCGCTCCACCTCCCTTGCTCACCCTTGAGAAAAAAATTGACCCCAGCTGTTGTCGTAATAATGATTTATGTGCTAGATTTAAGGGACTCCAACTGGTCCAGAAGGAGGTGTGGACACAGCTCACTGACACCTATCAACCAGGCACCCCAGAGGTCACTCACCCATTCCAGATCAGGGATTCTGTCTATGTTCGCCGGCATCGCTCACAGAATCTGGAGCCTAGGTGGAAAGGGCCATATGTTATCCTGCTAACTACCCCAACTGCTCCCATGTGAAGAAAGGACCTAAAGCCTCAACAGAATGGCGAGCTCACTGCACTTCCAACCCTCTCAAGCTCAAGCTTTGGTGATCCTCGGACTCTTAACTCTCCTTTTGCTTACCCAGCTGACTGTGAGTTCCCCCAGCCCCCATGTGCCTCAATGCCTCACTTGGAAGTTCTTGTCCTAAACAGGAGATGTGGTTTGGTCTAATTCCATCCTAGCTGCCCCCTGGCCCTGGTGGCCAGAATTGCATCCTGATTTGTGCCAACTGGCTGCAGGGCTAGACTGCTGGGACATCCCTGATTATCATTCAACAGGGGGAAAAGATCCAACAACAAAGGGGCGGCCTGAATGTGATGGAAAGCCATCCTGCTCTCACAAGCCATGTTCTGGGAGTGGGCTGGGAGGTAGAGGATTCAGTTGCAAACACCCCCACCTATGCAATGAACTACGAAAAATCCCAACTTATGTATGCCCTAGGAGTAACTCTAGAGAAAAGGGCCACACATGTGTGGGCATTGAAACCTTCTATTATGGTGCCTGGGGCTGTGAGATGTCAGGAGATACTTATTGGCTTAACTCAGAGAGTGACTTAATACAGGCGAGTCGGGGTTATAAATATGGACAACCAGGGCTAAGTTAAAACACCTGTAGTAGGCCTCTTGGTGGTACTACCTTTGTCCAATATGGGGTCTCCGTCCGGGTAGATCCTTGGTGAGGAGACTGGAAAGGAACAGGCCCATGTCTTAATTTTACTTGTAACCCCCTCCTCTTCCGGTTCACAAAGACAGCGAAAAAACTTACAACTCAATGGATAAAAGGAATAACATAGGGCCTAAGATTATATGTCGCTAGGTATGATGATGGAATGACTTTCACTATAAGACTAAAAATTGAATCTCCCCTGTCCATTGGACCTAACTCTGTCCTAAACCAAGAAGTTCCGGTTCCCAGAGCAGTCACTCAGACCTCAGAAAGTCAACAAAAGTCAGGGATGCTAACACCTGTCCCCACCTCATCCCTTGACTTATCTACCCAAACAAGAATGCTAAAATTAATCACAAGTGCTTACCAGGTTCTCAGTGCCACTAACCATGGGGCAACTGAGTCTTGCTGGCTTTGCTACACTGCCCCGCCACCTTATTATGAAGCAGTTGGGATAGATGCTGACGTAAGCACCATCCCCTCCTCCAAACAATGTAGATGGAAACAAGGTGGGGGAGCCAAGATAACCCTTTCCTCAGTGTCAGGAAAGGGAGTCTGTGTAGGCACTCCATTCCCCCCCCCCAACAACACCACTGCAGTAGAACTGAACATGTCACAGACTCCTCTGAATACCTCATACCTGATGATGAATGGTGGGTGTGCATTACAGGGCTTGGCCCATGTGTGTCTTTAGCTATGTTGAACTCAACTAATGAGTTCTGCATGCTGGTGCAACTATTTCCCAGGCTAATCTACCATCCAGACTCTTCCTTCTTAGACGCCTATGAGGGGGGCCATAAAACTAAAAGAGAACCTGTAACAATGACTTTGGCCATGCTACTGGGTTTAGAAGTGACAACCGGAATAGGAACAGATGCCCCTGCTTTGGCACAGCAACTACAATACTATGCTAGCTTATGTCAAGAAATAGATACTTACCTACAGGTACTGGAGGATTCCATTTCAAAATTAAAAGAATCCTTATCTTCACTGTCTGAAGTAGTCATGCAGAACTGGAGAGGGTTAGATCTATTTCTAAAAGAAGGAGGGTTATATGCTGCCCTAAAAGAAGAATGTTGTTTCTATATAGATCATTCTGGAGTCATTACTGACATTATGAATAAGCTAAGGGAAAGGATAGTCACCAGACAAAAAGAAAGACAAAGTTCCCAGGGATGGTTTGAGTCATGGTTCAATAAAACCCCATGGTTTGCCACTTTAATATCTACATTGATGGAATCCCTTGTTATCCTCCTCCTCCTACTCACCCTAAGGCCCTGCATTTTAAACCAACTAATTTCCTTTGTTAGAGAATGGGTCAGCCCTGTCCAAGTGCTCATGTTAAGACAACAATATGCCGAGATCCCACTTGAGGAATCAGACCCCTGATTTCAGGATTGAAATCACTCACTTGAAGAAGAGGGGAATGTAAGGCTGAAAAAAAAATAAATACCACTACCCCTCCCTAGGAAGGCCTTCTCTTCCATTCATGAGAACCTGACCTCATGACCCCTGGGGACATTCCACAAACTCGGTTCTCTGGACTATCTAAATTTACACAGCTGATTAATATCATTCATTTATCTCTCCATATTCAGACAGTTTGAAGTCATTGTCTCTGTTGTTTTGTTTTTATAATATATGGTATTAATTCTTGGATAGTTTTATGTGATATTATTTTGATCATATTAATCTGTATTCTTCCTGCTTTGCCTAAAATCCACCCCACCTCCCTACTAAAGCAAATTAATTTCTTAAAAAACAAACCAAAGACATCAAGTCCAGTTTGTGCTATCCAAATACTCTTGTGTGCGAGATATATGGTGGAACACGTTGACTTAACAAGTATGTTACACCCTTGAAGAAAACTGACATTCTTTCTGTAATCATCTATCTGTTGCCAAACCTCCTCATATGGGGGTGGAACTTCTTACCCAACAATGCTGAAATTTTGTCTCATGTAGGCTTGCAGAAGTCTTGTGCATGGTGCTACAACTGCCATAAATTCATATGTGCAGCTATCCTGTTGTGTAACAACAACAACAACAACAACAGCAACAAACTGAAAAAATACAACCAACCAGCCAAACAAACAAACAAATCCACAAATCTACCACCACCACCAACACCACAGTTTCCTTATCATCCACAACCTCTGGCTCTCAAAATCTTTGTACCCTCTCTTCTTTTTCTTCATTCATGATCTCTGAGCTTTTCAGGAAGTATTGATATATATTTTTTATGAACATACATAATATATATAGATAGATTCATATATATAATGGTATAAATAAATAAATAAATATATATATATATATATATATATATATATATATATATATACACACACACACACATTCACTACTCTACCCTATGGCCTATTATCTATATAGTCACATTTTAGACTCACAGCTAAAATACAATCTGAAAGTCTTTGATTTCTCCCATGACATTGAGCTACTATAGTACCAGAGGGTATGCCTCTACAGATATCATTATTGTAGCTTGCCTTGTTTACTACTGGTTAGATTTATGGTTACTTTACTTTTCTCGTCTGGTAGCATGCACAGTACATTCCAGCACTATGAAACCTAACCTGTATGATGCTTCTGTGTAGGCACCAGGTTGATGTGGTGTCTTCAGCAATAGGGCTTTTAAATTCCAAATTCTGAAAGTTAACCAAGACTAATGGTAGTAACCTGTAATGTTTTGAGGTGTATGGTACCCCACTGACCAACAATTCCAAAGAGGTAACTCATTCCCAATACTAGGTTCTTATTAATTAGTCTGCAGTGTTTGATGGAGCCATTGCCCCTAGTTACAGGGCAACTCCATTTAAATTCTTTTTATGTAAGCATATAACTTAGGAAGCTACTATAATTGTAGGCCTCTATGTGGTTTTCTCAAAAAGCCTTTACTATTAGTTATCCCATCTATGGCTGTTTCAAAATTCCTTATCTATGATATCAAGAACCTTAAAAAAAATAACTCCCAAAGGCGACATGGATACATCTGCCACACATGTTCATATCCACAGGGACTTTTCTCTGTTGTCTTTATGTTGTGCTCTTTAGAGTAAGTGATAAAGTAATATAAAGCCTGAAATATGTGTCTTTAAGATTCCATTCTTCTTAATTTTTAGTTTTCAAGCACCTAAGGTATTTTAGGTTTCATGTTTAGGAAAGGTAGTGGGTTTGGGTGACTAAAGTAGGTTAGGTTGTGGTTAAGTTCTGGGGTTCTACAGCCTACTGAGATGACAATCACTCATATTGTCAAGTGTATATTTCATGGAGGATTTGAATGAAGGAGCCATGAAGACCCTCAAATAAAAAATAACGTAATAAAATGCAAATTATCCTGACTCCATCCGTTGATGCTGTATTCAAGTATTAAAATATCACATTGAACTCTAATTAAAATGCACAGGTAATATATACCAAGTAAGACAAAATGGAAGAAAAAACCATATATTCATTATTTACTTAGATAATTAATTTCAATAATAACTTAGTAAACTATTACAAGAAGTTATTAGAGTTAAAGGTTGTTGATAACTCTGTGAGATGATTGCCTGTGTTTGAACTCTAATAATTATTTACACCTGTCCTGTATCTTATTGGCAGTAACTGTAAAAAGAGTGTGAACCAGGCTCTTTTGCAGTTATGATAAGCTGATGTGATGATAAAAGTTCTCTGAAAACTAATAGAATTTTTTAATAGAGAGAAAAAGGGAAGACTAATATTTTCTGTTTAACATTCCTTCTAATTACAAATGTGATACTTTAGTTTGAAAATTATCCTATCAATATCCACTGACAGGAATTATTAATGAAAAATATAAGTTTTATTTTGAAAATCTTACTTTATGATGAAAATGCCATATATTAAATTTCCATTTTAAAATTCTTCATTGTATTCCATCTTATTTAATTCTCATGACAAGCCAACAAAACAGGAAGTATTTTCACTTTTTATTGAGAGTGAGAAACTAGATTTGATTTTTCATATAATTTTCTAAAAGAAGAGTTAGTGGTAAAACCAATATTCAGATCACTTTAGACTGATTAGAAAGCTAATAAAAATAATGTTGGGTGTAGTTATAAGGACTATATCCAGCACCTTATTCATCACAGAAAAGTGCTTTGCCACTGAACTATAGTCTCATCCTAGATTGTAGATGAAATACATTACACACCCACCTTAAAGTTACAATAAGTGCAATTAATAATCATTCCATCAACTTTCAAAATTTCCTGTTTTAAGACTATTTGAAAAATATTTTTAAATAAATAACTTCTGATTAAAAAAACAAATTATTTCATACCCAGATTCTGGGGCTGAGATGAGGGTGGTATCCTTGAATGATGTGTCTGTGGTTCTGGGTTCAGTTCTCAAAAATCCTCTTAATGTGTGGAACTTTATAACAAAACAATCTCAAGTAATTAATTTATTTTTATAGTTTTAGATTTTTTTATTTGAACATAATTTAATATAGCTAACTAATTCATTTTGAGTGACTAACAGATATGAATTTTCAATGTCATTGGGCACAATGGACTACAAATTCCTGAAATACAATATAATTTGAATTCATGGATTTCTCTCTTAATCATTTGTGAAGTTTCACAATCACTTCAAATTGCCTTTTAGTTAGATATACAGCCAAAGAATTTTAAATATAACACTTTTAAAATAAATTTATCTATTAAAGTTACATCTCAATCACAGCCCCCTCCTTCAGCCCTCCCAGTACCTCTTCCTCCTGCCCCTCCGATCTTTCTCCTCGGATGAGGAGGGTCCCATCGCGATCAAGTCCCATCAGTTCATCAGTCACAAGAGGGTTAAGAGCTTCCTTCCTTTTGTACTGGTGCTCAACGTAGTTACATTTACTGTATTTTTCCAGTTTTAATCAATAACTATTAATTTGGAAATTCAGAAGACTTTCTGATTTTCCCCCTTACACAGCTTCTTATTCTATTTTCAAATACAGATTTCTTTACTGACTTTGTTTTGTCTAAATGTTTTTTAAAATATTTATTTATTACTTCAGGTTACATCTCCATCACAGGGTCCTCTTTCCACACCTCCCAGTCCCATCCTCCCACCCTCTACCCCCTATCCCTTCCATCCCACTCCTCTGGAGTGGAGTGTCACTACATAACAGTCCCCTGCCCCATTACAGCAGTCATATGAGGGCCAGGAGCCTCCTCATACAGGCCTACAAGGCAGTATCACTAGGGCAAAGTGTCTCATTGACAGCAAAAATATTCTATGTTAATGTTCCATGTGGTGCACTCGTTGTAGTACAGCTATCCTGTACTATATTGCTAAAATCTGACTATAAGTGAATGGATGCCATGTGCATCCTTCTGAGTCTGGGTTAGCTCACTCAGGATGAGCTTCTCTAGTTCCATCCGTTTAGCTGCAAATTGCATGATTTCATTGTTTCTGATAGCTGAGTAGTATTCCATTGTGTAGATGTACCACAGTTTTTTAATCCATTCTTCAGTTGAGGGACATCTGGGTTGTTTACAGTTTCTAGCTATTACAAATAAGCCTGCTATGAACATAGATGAGGAAACTTCCTTGTGTTTGGTGAGGAGTCATTTGGGTGTATACACAGAAGTGGTATGCCTGGGTCCCAAGCAGAGCTATTCCAAGTTGTCTAAGATATCACCAGACTGACTTCCATAGTGGTTGCATAAGCCTGCACTCCCACCAGCAAAGGAGAAGGATTTCCCTTTCTGTACACCCTCACCAGCATGTGCTGTCATTTTAGCTTTTGATATTAGCCATTCTGACAGGTGTGAGATGGAATCTCAGAGTTGTCTTGAGTTGCATTTCTTTGATGATTAAGGATGCTAAGCGTATCATCTTTTATGGGAGACATGTTTGAAATTAGTAACACTTTTCTATTGCTTAATAAGGAAAAAGAATCAGATAAAATTAAATCTGGTACTATTCACGTTGGCATGTAATTTAATACAACAAAATAAACAAATATTAAAAGTTGATATTACCACTCAGTGCTAACCCAACTTTGGTGTGCAAACTAACTTTTCTGCAGGAGTAGTGAGACCTCTTCAACTTTCTAATAAGAAAAGAATGGTATTTTATGACTGCCTATGATGAAGTCAGTTCTTTTTCACCAAATTCAGAATATGATAAGAATAGCACATTTTTAAAGGAACCTTTTAAGTACAAACTAGAGTAAGATTGCAGAGTGCCACCTTGGTATACTGACTCCTCACTATGCCTGGTAAGTAAGGAGGAGAAAGCTGAATACTTCACTGTAAACGGACAATAAAGGGAGAAAAATGGTTAACTGTTGTACAGGAGTTTTAACAGTTGTGATAAATATCTTTCCTGTTATTAAATGTGTGTGTTTGTATATAGCTGCAGTATAATTTACAGGAAACATTGTCAAATTTAAACATTTGGGGTGGGGTGGGGAATAACCAGTCATAAGTTTCGAGAGAAACTACCAAGATATTACCAGAAAACAAAAAACAAGACAAAACAAACTAAAACATCTGAATAAACCAACCAACCAACCAAACAAAAAGAAATCTAATACAATAGATTTTTGTGCAAAAGTGTGGCCATTTTTAAACATAGGGCATGCCTGCTTGGAAAGAAGAATTTAGTAGAAAGACTATTGTTATATAAGTTTTATGAATTAACCTATACTATGTCTAGTAATGACAACACATACTATGCCTAGGAATTTATTATGGTCTTTAATCAACAGAACTTTTTAGGATATGTAAGTTTTAAATACATATTTTAATTGAGGAGATACTGAATGAGTCCTAGTCTGTAAAATAAATACTTTTCATGTGCAGCTACATAAAATATGGACAGAAATGGCAATTTGTTTAGAATATATTCTCCATTTCCTTGGTAATTGATAATCAATGTCTCCAAGTCTATTTTTTTTTTGTGTGTTTTCCAGATACATTGTTCTAATCCTTTCCTAATTTCCTTTTCCTGCCTAGTGCCAGTAAGAGAGTATCTGCTGATTGTATTTAATTGATTTAAAACTCTTTATTAATTCTCTACATAACTAATTCTATTGACATTTCTTAATTTATTTCAAACGATGAGAGAGGCTTAGAATTTCCTTTATTCTGTCATTTTAATTTTTATTTATTCAATCAGGAGTATTAAGCACTCAGAAAATCGTACAGTATAACATATACAGTTACAATATTCAGATATGATAATATGTGATATCTGGACTTAATCTATCATAATTTTAACATGCCATAACTTTTTCATGGCATTTTTTTTACTTCCGCATTTCTTAACGTATAGATGAGTAGGTTGAGAAAGGGTGTTCCAATGGTATAAAATACTGCTACCATCTTATCCATAGGAAAAGTAGTTGGTGGCCGTGCATATATGAATATGCATGGCCCAAAGAATAAGATAACTACTATTATGTGAGAAGTGCAAGTAGAGAGTGCTTTCTTCCTCCCTTCTGCACTATGGTTTCTCAGAGAGTGTAAGATGGCAAAATATGAGATAATCAAAAGTATAAAACTGTTGGAGCAAATTGCACCACTATTAGACACTAACAGCAGATTTATCATATATGTGTCCATACAGGCAAGATTTAATAAGGGCTGCAAGTCACAGCAATAATGGTCAATCAAAATGGGCCCACAGAAGGGGAGTCTCAAGACCAAAATGATCTGAGCCGTGGCATGTATAAAAGACCCTATCCAGGCAAGAACAATCAAGATGACACACACCTGCCGGTTCATGATAACTGGGTAATGCAGGGGCTTACAGATGGCCACATACCGGTCAACAGCCATGAGAATGAGTACAAAGATCTCCATGCAGCCAAATAGATGGAGAGCAAAGACTTGAGTCATGCATTCATTGTAGGAAATGATGTTCTTTTTAGAGATGGCATCTACAATGAGTCTTGGGGCTGTAGATGTTGAGAAGCAAGAATCCGCAAAGGACAAGTAAAACAGGAAGAAGTACATGGGACTCCCAAGTGTCCGGCTGAACTTGATTGTTACAATAATGAGGGTATTCCCTACCACAGTTCCCATATAGAAAATCAGGAAGATTATAAACACCATTTTCTGCTTCAGGGGATCTTGTGTCAACCCTAACAGTATAAACTGAGAGACACTGCTGTTCTGCTGCATTGTGTCAATCCAAGAGAGGATATCACAAGTCAGAATTAATCTGGAAAAGAGAAATGAGAAGTGTAAAATGCATGCGAAATTAGAAGTTTCATAAGATCTTTCCAGTGAACTATCACTTTCCAATCTTTGCCTTATTTTATTCTGAAAATAACAACATAAGACTTACTAAATAAACTACACATTCAAATAATGAGTCAATGATTTTTTGAAGTAAACATTATCTTTGGACACGTACTTTGAGTTGGTAACTTTCTGAACTAAATGTGCCTTGTTAGTTTTATGCAAGATTTGTTCAGTATGATAAAAACAATCAAAAATATTTTGCATGTTTATATGCATTCATTTTATTTGAAACCTCTAGCTGCAAAAGAAGGCACTAGCATGCTATATATTTTGAACATTCAGGTAATGGTCATTTAAGTGTATGGGACTCCCAATAGAGAAAAAATGAATGTAAAATTTTATCTGTGGAGAACAACACTGTCTGCTTAATCCACAGTAAGAATGACTTAATTACGGCTCCCAATTTCATCTATTCTGCTTGTATAGTTCTCAAATTTTTATAGCTGTTAGTATTTGAAGAAAATTTTTTTATTAGAAAAACTCATATGAACATTCAGGAAAAAAGAGTAAATATATGAAATACATAAGAATTTCTGTTAGTTTTCAGAGTTAAAGAGACATTGGTATTTCATTCAATTAATACTGTGTTTTTATGGAGTATTTTATACTCTGACTCACATACACATATATATTTATGTATATAGTAGGATAATATATAATTTTTTAAATTAATTTATAGCACATGTATTCTAATTGCAGTACATCACAACCAATTTTATCAAAATAGTAAATGTATTTATTAAATATGCACATATAAGGTAATTTTAATAGAAATATTTTTTCTTGTTGAGAAGAAATATATGAAATATGCATACCAGTTATATGTACATATTCTAGCTGTAGGTTTAATATAACAACACTTTTAATAACTGTATTTTAAACAATGGTGGTTATAAATACATGAGTAAATCAAAGTCACATTTGTTTGTGATGTAAGATGCAATGTCATGTCTGAGATGTGTAAAACAAGGCTACATCAGTACAGGGACACAGATAACAGAGAACCACATACCCTAGCCATAGCCACTCACATCAACAGACAATCTGTGCAGCTTTTTTTAACAGCAACAAAGGACAGAAAGAACTTGAAAGCCATGAAACAAGCACTGCATTGAAATAAACCTATGAAGACTTACATTAGGAGATTTTAGTTATGTCTGCATGTCTCTGGTCAATGCAGATCTTTACCTGTAGATAGGAAGTACTGTGGCATTTTAATGATGAAATGAATCTCTAGAAATACCATTAGATGAACCAGCTCTGAAGATAGTTCTGAAACTGAGTATGCTTTAAATACTTCATATGGTTACCATGTGGACATTAACTGAAAGCTCACTTACTTTGTTGGATGTATTCCAACAGCACTCTTTGTGAAATATCTTAGTGAATAAAATATTTTAGGGGTTGAATTAAAATAAATACTACCCACATATGTATCTATTTCTATCCTTGTGGTTAGGTGTAGGTGGGTAGATATACTTGAACATTTCCTCACTATGCATAATTATTAAAATATTTATTCATATGAATTATAGTCATACGGATATTCTATAAGGTAGATAAGTGTTACCTACTATAATTCTAGCACTTGTGATGCCATAGCAAGAGGGTGCACGTTTGAGACCAATCTTGGCTGAATGTGAAATTTTTGAAAACAATAACATGTACAAAGCATGGTATAAATACTGAATGGGAGAAACTTTATAGGATTAACTAATGTCATATCAACACAAATTAATCATGTTCAATGATATTTTATACTTAGTTGCCATTGGAAAAATGTATATTTCTATCAGGCTACATTTATGGTAAAATCATTACCTTTCATAAGGAATTGTCTGGAAGATCCAAAATGGATACTATTTTAATATCTCCAATATTCTGATATCCTCAGGCCAAGCTTATTTCATAGTGCCCATTTCCAATGGTAGCTATCATACATATTTTGGTTTTTATCACTTTAGATTGCAAAGCACTCCTTCAATAAAGTTCCTAAAAATCTTATATTTCAAAAGTGCCTGGTATTTATTAGACACTAACCCCCAACCATGACATTAATGTGAATAATATGCTGCAGTTATGAAACAATATTAACTGAATACAAATCTTACCTGTTTGGTAAGATTAAACATAATGTGAAAAAATACTACAACATTGGGGTATAATCTAAGTGTATAGCAAAGTTATCAAATTCTTCATAGTCATAGATAATTTAATACATAACTGAATGAATTTGGGATATTAGAGAACACTTCATAGGACACGATTTTTGAAAAATTTATGCATATGTACCCTCCAAGAATTAGAGCATAATTATCTACCTTAGGCATGTGAGCTGACCAAAGTGACTTCCCCTAAAGTTGCAGTGGGAAGAAGAGACAGAGTCTCTCCTGCAGGGGAGAAATAGGGTAAATACTAATTTTCTCAAATGATAGATGCTAACAAGAGTCATATTAAGATTTACTGTAACATGTACCCATTGATAAAGCATGATAATAAAAGCACTATGATTCTTCACTATTTAATCCCAAACCCAAGATTCTAAGTTGATCTTGGGAAAATTATTGAATAATATCAGTTAAAGATATCTGACTTGAATTCTTAAAAATTAATAAAGTCATCAAAACAAGCAAAATATATCACTGTTAAGGCATACTAAAAATATGGTGATTAGGTTATGTGAGAAAGAGTATCAGAAATCTAGTTCAAACTTAAGAAATCTGAATCAAGTATGACTCTTATTTACTAACCTTTGGCAAACCCATCATTCTAATATATATTAAAATTTGAGAAGCTACACACAAGTAGATGGAAATGCTTTATATTAGTTTCACATATGTCCTGCAATTATAGTTTATGAATCTTCTATCTGTACTATCAGACTGGTGAGACAGAAGTCAGTTTTTCAAGGAGTCCTTCACAAAACAAACCTTCAAATACAAGGTATACCATGATTTCTCCCTGTAAGAAGTCAGAAACTGAGGATGTTCTTATCGTCCATTACAGAGCCAGTGTAAATAGTAAAGCAATTAGCTCATATTTTTTTTCACAGAAGTCCTGAAAAATATAGCATAAAAACAAATAATCTAATAATAAAATGCTAACTTAAAATAAGCAGTTATTCCCATTTATCAAATGAGTGTTAGGAAAAGGAAGGCAACAAATCCCAAACAGGTAAGTATTAAAAACAAGGACATCATGAAATTTGCAGGTAAATGGGTGGAACTAGAAACTATTACCTGACCAGACTCAGAAAGACAACATGGTTTGTGTTCACATATGAGTGTATATAGGCCATGAAGCACGGGATAAGCATGCTGTGATCCACAGACCCAAAGAAGCTAAGCAACAAGGAGGGCCCAAGAAAGATGCTTGAATCTCACTCAAAAAAGAGAAATAAAATAGACATGTAAGTAGATGGTGGGATGGAACTAGGTGGATTAGGGGAAGTGGAAGGGAACTGGGGATCAGTTGTGAGGAGAGTTGAGGAGGGCTGGGAAATAGGATGGAAATCAGTGAAAGGGGCAGCCCTGGGCTGGGGAGGTCCCTGGGAGTCTATGATGATGATCCTAGATGAGCCTCCTAACAACTGGGGATATGGATCCTGAAGTGGCCAACTCTGTAGCTGGAAAGGACCTCCTGAGTATGTATCAATGGTATGATGTACGTACCTTTGTTTTCCAAATTCTGCAAAATGAAATACATCCATTTGCCAAATCTTATTCCTTTTAGTACCTCTAGGGTTACTACCTGTAGGTAATTGAATCTGGTTATAAAAAGAACATGTAGGACACTTTTTATTTATGTCTTTGGCTTGTTGCCAAGTGATGGAGAATTTTCTCTTTAAACCTGAACTGTTAACATGATGTTTCTCATGAAATTTGGAAGCTTCTAGCACATTTTCTATTAGTAAGTGGTCAATCTCCTCTTTCCTTGTGCCAATGGACCTAGCAAACCTGTGTGAGACCGAATATGAGTTATATATAATGGGTTGTTTCTAGTTCGGATGACCTGTTGCAATTGAATGAATAAAGAGGTTAATTCTGAGTTTTCAGGAATGAATTCAGCAGTTTCTATATTCAACATAACTCTTTCTGCATATAGAGAATCAGTAATTACGTTAAGAGGCTCAGAAAAATCTAATAACATCATAAGGATTGCATAAAATTCTGCTTTTTGAACTGATATATATGGACTATTGATTACCATGCTGATTTTGTCTGTTTTATAACCTGCCATTCCATTTTGTTAGCATCAGTATAGAAGGCTGGTGCATCACAAATTGGTGTTTCCTTTATAGTACGTGGAAGAATCCAATTAGTTCTTTTTATGAATTGTATGCACTTGCTCTTTGGAAATTTGTTGTTAATTTCTCCTAAATAATTCCTGCAGGCTCTTTGCCAATCCTCATTGATTACCCATAAGGACCTAATTTCAGCATTAATAAGAGGCACTACTATTTAGGCTGGGTCCATTCCTGACAATTGATGTAATCTTGTCCTTCCTTCCACAATTAATTCTGTTATCTTTTCTAAGTAAGTCTTTAATTTTTTACTTTGTTTATGTGGTAAGAAAATCCATTCCATAATACTATCTTCCCGTTGCATAATAAGTCTTGTAGGAGAATGAGTTGATGGTAAAATGACCAAAATACAATCAAGTTCAGGATCAATACAATCTACATATGCATCCAGTAATCTTTGTTCCACAAGAAGTAGTTCTTTTTCTGCTTCAGCAGTTAAACATCTTGGACTATTTAGATTTGAATCTCCTTGTAATGTCTGAAACAAATTAGTTAACTCATATGTACTTAATCCAAGGGTAGGTCTCAGCCAATTAATATCTCCCATTAATTTTTAGATTGAGAAAATTGCCTATGGATTATTTCCAATGGTTTTTGTACAAAATATTGACATAAAGTTGGACTATTTAACATTTCCTGTGGAAGCACATTCTAGTGATACCTCTTGATTGGCCTACTATTATTAAAAGTAGGTACAGAGAAAGTAAACCTTTTCCTATCATTTTTATGTAACAGAATTGTGAAAAAGCAATCTTTTAAATCAATTACTATTAAAAGCCATGACTTTGGTAGTAAAGAAGGTAATGGTATACCAGACTGCCAAGGACCCATTGGCCAAATTACTTTATTCACAGCTCTTAAATCTGTTACCATTCTCCATTACCCAAACTTTTTTTTTGCCACAAACACTGGAGAATTCCATGGGCTGGTAGACTCTTCTATATGACCAGCTTCCAGCTGCTCTTTTACCAGTTGTTCAAGAGCCTCCAATTTTTTCTTTGTTATGGGCCACTGCTCTTGCCACACCAGATTATTTGATAGCCATTTCAAGGGTATGGATGTTGGAATTTTAGCAGTGGCTCCTAGTATAAATTAGGAAACTCCATTTCTGGTGTGTCCTGTGTTTGGACATTGGACACAACTTGTGATTGCTCTTGAGTATCCATATCAATATCTTGTATATGTACATTCATCATTTTATCATGTTTTGTTTCTGGGGTTGTAGGAATATTAATTTGAGTACCCCATTGTTGTAGAAGATCTCTTCCCCATAAATTTATAAGTATGTCAGCCACATAAGGTCTTAATTTCCCTTTTTGCCCAACACATTCAATCCATTGTACACTTTGCTTAACATGGGATATTTTCCCAATCCCTATAAAATGTGCAGGGACCTTTTGAAGTGGCCAATTTCAATTCCAATAATTGTAAAATAGAATAGTGACATCTGCTCCTGTGTCCACCAATCCTTTAATTCAGTTTCATTCATTCGTACTTGTAATTTTGGTCTCTGGTCATTCACCATTGTTTGTCAAAATACACCTTTTTCACTACTTCCAAATGTTCTTGTTTTTTGTATTAGAGCAGACTTGCCCTTAGCATATGGGAACAACAGCAGCTGAGCAATTTTATCCCCTGCCTTAATTGTCACCTCTTTCCATATGGATGCCAAAATTTTAATTTCTTCTTTACAATCTCCATCTATGACATCTGGATATGCCAAAAATCTTTGACAAGTGAATCCCCTTTTTCCAAAGATTAAATCTATTGTCCCTGATGGTAAAGGACCATAAATGCCTGTGGTCAACATATACCATTCATCTGTTTTGGATAATGTAATGGACTTGTCTGTGGCCAGATCTAAAGCTTCACTGCCTTCATTTGCATGCAGAAGATCGACCACATTTAATTTTGTTCTTTTTGATTTTTTATTTCCCTCTGAGTGGATGATGGACTATGGTAAAGATTTTTTGATTTGGGGCCTTGAACCGGTAAACCCCTCCCCTTGTTTCCCTGCAAGGGGTTACCTGTGATATCTGTTTTTGATCTACAATCCCGGGACCACTGTTTACCTCTTCCACACCTAGTACAAAAACCTGGAGACCTTGACCTTTCATTGTTATCAGAAACCATTTGTTCCCCGTTATGACCAGGTACTGTAGAACCATGATACCTATTATTTTTAACTCTGAAATCAGTTTGAGCTCTGGAAGTTGTAGCTGTACAATCCTTTTGGAAATGACCAAATTCACCACATTTAAAGCATTGATTAAAACCCCTAGCAATGGCTTGTCCTATGATATTAGCCTGATATTCTTGAGAACTAATATCTGTTGTTTCTCTTATCCACTCGTCTATTGGGGCTCCTGGAGCCTTTAATGGTCTAATTATTCTTTGGCATTGGACATTGACATTTTTAAATGCCAAGGTATTTATTAACTCTTGTCTGATATCAGGGTTTGGTACATCTCTCTCCACAGCTGAAGTAAACCTCTATAAAAAATCAGTGAAGATTTCTCCCGGACCTTGTATAATCTTACTATATGAAACATATCTTTCTCTATTTTCTGTAATCCTGTTCCAGGCCCTTAAAGCTTTATTATGGCATTGTTCAATTGTAGTATCATCCACATGAATTTGTTCCCTTAAGTCAGCATACCTTCCCTCACCAAGTATTTGATTGCTTGTAACATTTTTTCCCCTTTCCATATTTTGTTGTGCTAACTTTGTGGCTTCATGTCTCCACCATGAAAACCATTGTAATTGCTGGATACCTTCCAGCACAGCTAATACCAGTACCAACCAATCCTAAGGAATGACTCTATCGTGCATTGCCCAGTTATTAAGCATTTGCTTGACAAAGCCTGAATGGGCACCATAAGACACAATGCAATCTTTGAATCATTTCAAATCCAACATATCAATTGGATACCATGATAATTCTGGATTGGGTTGACCTTCATTAATACCAGGCCTATTTTGATAAATTACTGGAAAAGCTAATGATGCCTGTGGAGTACTAAGTGGCTCCTCTAAGGGCACACATGGTTTCACACCATTACTTGCCTGATCTTCTGCTGTTGTTGTTTCATGTAACAGCTTTGGAGACCTAGATAGGAAAGTACAAGGTGCAGGAAGGGACTGCACTATGCGTAGCAACTCCTCCTGTTTCCCTGTTTCAACCATTGGCAAGTTGTCAGTTGCAGTTACCATCTTTGGCAAATTTTTCTTTAGCTCCTCAATCTGTATTTGCAAACTTTCTATTTGTGAGTCTGACTTCTTTATGATAAGGTAATAAAAGAGGAAAAGGCAAACAACATAAAACATCCGGTCTGACTTGAAAATAGGACAGAATTCAGCTGCAAACATTGTCATTTTGTCAACGACCAGTTCCATAGTTTCAAATTTTGCAGTCTCCTCCACAGTTTTGAAAGCCAAGTTACCCATAATGTCACCCCACGTTGGGTGCCACCTGTAACCACTTTTTTAATTATTAAGTATTTATTTATTGATAACTATTCACTTATAACAAATACCAACAATTTCTTAACTATTAACCCTATAAATTCTTACAACCCCTTTAACCTAACCACTAAACCTATTGATAATTATTACAACTATTTTCTTAACCTTTTAGAAGGATATAGTCTCTGGGGCAGGTCTTCAGTCGTCAGGAACACAATCTCTGTGGTAGACCCTTTAATGTACTTAGCTGTCTTTTTTTTCTGGAATATCTCAAATGTAGATTCGTCAGGGTGAATTGGCTATAGCAGTCTCACCTTAAATAAGGCTTGAGATGTTCTTCTCTCTGGGAGACCTCAGCCATATGTAGGCCAACTTATTTATTTCTTTTGTATCAGCAACTCTGCTGCTCTGCCTCAATCCTTAAAGCCAGCCACAGTTTTGTTTAGGCCACTGTTCGGAGGACAGGTCAAACCCCTCTAGGCAAAAGCTGAGCCACAGGGTTTAGTCCTTGGCCTTTTTGCTGTCTTGCTGAGGCTTTCTCTGATTACCTGCTTCTTTCAGCCTCTGGGAGATCTGGCCATCAGTTCACCAGCACTTTCTCCAGCAGGACTCTAGGAGTTCTCTATCATGGGGGGCCTCTAGCTCCATCCTTAAACAGGATCTCTCCTTGTTCCACCTGTTTCAGCTTAATTAGGGCTCTGCCAACGTAGCAGCTGAAAACAATGCCAGGCCAGATACTTTGTTTCTTAGTCCATTAAATCTTTCCTGTTTTTCCTGGCTTTAACCTTGTTTTTCAGTCCATTAAGTCTCCTGTTTGTTTTCTTTTTTTCACCTGACTTCATCCTTGTTTTTCCATAAGCTGATAAACTAATCACTCACAGCCAAGTTGATCTTCATGCCCCAATTAAGAGACTGTATCAGAAACCCCTAGATATTTTCTAAATCTAATTTAATTAATCTAACTCCCTACAGTGTACCAATGAATTTTCTGGGGGGGTTTTGTGCAGGAATATGGGTGAGGAATATTACAGGAGCAGAAATGACTCAAAGATAGACAGCTGCACACCAAAGACTATCCCAATGTGGGAGACAGCTCACAGAACCTGAAAATGTGGAGCACACTGCACCTGCAGGCAGATCAACAGTAGAAGAGTGTCCTTTCCTGGTGACTTGGTGTTCTAAACTTCTTCCAGGCAGCGGGGATGGTTTCTGCTTCTTCCAGGCAGCTAGACTTTTCCCAGTCTTTGCAGTTTGGCTTATTGAGTCTGATTCTCAGCAGTCTTTATTGTTTACTCTTGGGAAAAGAGGGCAGTGAATATGATGAGTTTAGGAATTTCCTGAAGCTATTCTGAGTTGTTTACTTTCTATCAGAAGGGGATTCTCTGTAGGATGGCATATTTCTGAGGAAATTTACACTACATTGAGTTTTCAACATCATAAGTCATTGGAGAAGTACAAATGAAAATCACAAGGATATAATATTTCATACCAATTACAATTTTTTTCTATCAACAATACTAAAGACTACAAAGGCTGGTAATGATATAGAAGCAGTTCAAACCTTTTATTATATTGAAGGATATAGATTAACATTGACATTTTGAAGAACTGTTTGGAGATTAAAAAACAGACACAGAAATTCCCATGGCCCAGTATTACAGTACTGAGGACATTTAACATGAAATGACAATATTATGTCTAAGGAGATAGCATTCCTATGATTAATTTTATTGACAGCAGGTAAAGTAACCAAATGAAGTTACTATCAAAAGTTAATTTTACAAAGAAAATGTAGAAAATGAAATGTTATCCATCCATAAAGTAGAAGGAAATTTTAGCATTTTCAATGAGGACAAACTTAGAGGATGCAAAATATTGAGTGAAATAAGTCAGGCAGAAGATAGATACAATATTATCTCAGTTATACTTGAAATGTAGACAATAGGAATCAGAGAAATAGTATATTCATGATTTTAAAAGGTCATGAAGTGATGGATAGATGCAGGCCATAGAATAAAGTTGGACACAAGGAGTGACTTCAGATCTGGTACACAGCCCTATGACTAAGGATAATATAATAATATATTGTACATTTAAATATTGTTAGAGAATGTATTTTTCATCATCTGTCACCTTATATTTGCTTATTCACCAAGAATGTACGTACTCATCACCTTTCTTATCTCTATCATAATTTTACATTTTAACTCATAGCTATGTTCAATTTTAATTTTTCATAAAAAGAAAGGCATGTATTTGAGTAAAGCAACATAGTATAAAAATATACATAAACATTACTTCTCATATTGAGAAAAGTAGAAGGCTAAAGATATTGTTATAGTGAAAAGAGAATTCAGATATTTTCCAGTAGCTTAGCATTACAATGAATAATACAAATTAAGTTCTTTAAAATATCTCTACCAATGAAAATTTGATATGTGTGATAGGCTTTATTCACTGTTTCCTTTGCCACAGTATTTGCTTTTTTTCTATTTAAGTTTTTTTTTTGGTTTATTTTTCATTCCAATCCCCATCCCCATCCCTCCACTCTTCCCAGTCCCACCCTCCCAGCTACTTCCCCCATACCCCTCTCCCAGTACCAGCCCACTCTTGGCATATTACACTGCATCACTAGGTACTTCCTCCTCCATAAGGGCAAGACAAGACAGCTCTGCTAGGAAAATGAGCTCCAGAGGGTGGCAACATCATCTAAGTCTGGGACAGATCCCATTCCTAGAGATATTTTGAAAAAAAATTTTGGTAAAATAAATAAAAACCTCTCTGACTCTTTAAAATTATTGAATGCACAGGAATGATCTAAAAAACTTCTCCTAGTAAGAACAAAGGTGGAAACTTGGCAAGTGATGAGAAGTTGGGATCCACCCTCATCAAACTAGGAGACAGAAAGGCTGAGTAGTGATTTCAAGACCCATAGTTTGGAAAAAGATCTGAAACTTATGAGGAGAGAATATAATGATCTCCAAATAGAGCTACCCAAAGCCAAACAATAGCTTCATCTCAGAAAGACAAGCTCTCCAGTGGGTATCTCTAAATGAGGTTTTAAAACCATCATCACAAGGTACAGCTCAGTGCTAAGAGAGAAAGGATGTTATAGAAAGTTTGTTACTGCAGTGCTTCATGTTAGTAAAGAATCAGGAAGTTTAAGGGGTTTAGCAAGAGAAGTAATCTTATAGGTCACACTCATATAGGCTATGGGTGTGAATCAATGGTAGAAATCTTCGCCATCATACACAGCCCACGGTTTGATTCTAGCCACTGTCAAGAAGGTATTATAGTTTACAATTTAACTCATTAGGGAAATTTCAGAATTAATAAGAAATCTGTTTTTGCAAGCTCATCAGTTATGCCAGGGAATGTTATCACAGAAATGCAACTAGAGTTATCTAGAAGTTTCTTCACATCTTCAAAAATGTGCATGTGGCTTGCTTCCATTGTATCTTTCTTATCATTGTTTGACTTAGTTGTTTATTCACTGATAACAGATGCTAGAATTTTAGTATGTAATTATGAGATATTTAATTCTGTCAATAAACTATGCAAGTTTATACAAGACAAATTAAGTTTATTCAGATTCATCAGGGGCATTCTGAAATCCATCTTCACACAAGAAGTTGACAAACATTTCTTTTTGCCTTCCCAGGAGGAGTATTTAGCATTAATTATGTAAAACATAAGAGTCTAGGGAAAGTCAATTTTCTAATGGTTCCTCTTATTTCCAATTAAGAAATATGAGCCATAATCTTAATAAATTCTTTTTTAATTTGTCTACTTAGATTTTGGGAAAAACTGATGATACACAATTATAATTAAAGATATACTAACTTGGGATGCAAAATAATCCTTTTCAAAATTGAAAAAAAATAGTTTTCAGTTGTTTTATTTTTTTATGTGTATAACTGTTTTGTCTTCATACATGTGTTTGTATTGCATTTTTGCAGTGCATATGGCCAGAAAGAGGCATTATATACTCTGGAACGGAATTTGTCACTCACCAGGTAGATGCTGGGAAACAATTTAAACATGAGATTATGGACAATGTTTCCAATTCAATCTACAATAATACATTCCTGATTCCCATAGGTTATGGCCATCTTCTGATGCAATGAAATATACTTTAGTTCAACTTAAAGAGTTCTCAATGTATATAATGCACAGATAAACATTTCTTTTACAAAGGAACAAGATGATAAGAATAGAGACAGGATCATACAGAGAGAATTAGAAAGAGACAAACCCTGAGTTCTGGCTTATATCCCCCAAGGAGTTGAAAATAGTAAAGTAGGGAAAGACTAGTAATTGTAAACATTAATAAAAGTGTTTTCATATACAACAGAACTACCTTTCCATTGAAACTGGTGCTCTCAGCTCAAAATGATTTATCCTACATTTTCAAAGGAACTATAATGGCCTTCTATGAGGGCATGCTACTGCAAGACAATACTAATTCTCTTTAGGGAATCACTCCCACAATGAGGATTAGCTTCTAGACCTATAAGTAGAGTTATGTCTACTTTAAATGTGACCTGTGAAATGTGTACTATATTACAAAGGGCTGTGTGATTAGTATAATTTATGCAGAAATATGTGTGATAATGATGAAACTACAAGCTGTATCAGATCAACTGTATTGATGAGTACTCAGTAGACTAATATGTATCACTAAGTGCTACAGCTCAGGCATTGATAGATGGTTTTGTTGAAATGTGTGGGAGCAACATGACCAAAACGGTGTCCTCAGTGAGTAAGAAATGTATACACAATTCTATCCATATGGATGTATAAACCAATTAAAGAAAAAGAACACATATGAGAGAGTCCATGGGAAAATTATAAAAAGGAAGGGAGAAAATGATATAGCTATATTTTACTTTATAAAAATAACAAAAAATGTATGGGTGGGAAAGATGGCTCAATGTGTAGAGGTGCTTCTTGTGCAAGCCTGGTGATTGGTGTTTGATCTCCGGAACCCACACAAAGATGGAAGGAGAAAACTGACACCAGTGTCCCTGGCTTCTACACAGGATGTATGTCCAATGATAAATTTTGTCTTCACACTAATAGTTATAATAATTATATTTATAACACTTATATAATAATAATTATTATTATAAATATAACTTCAATATTTGAAAATAAAAAATAAGATAGACAGGATTTATGGTTATGTAAATTGGAATGTTGGTATGATTTATCATTTAAGTAATACACCTAAACATGGGAGAGACCAGGATACAATTTTGAACAAAACTTAAACAAATTTGTGGCTTGGAAGGCTGATGCCCTGAATAGATCTTTAATCATTATTCTCATTAGTCTGACCCTAAAGTGGAAAAATTATATCACCTAGTGTAAAAAAAAATCTATGCTAAGTTAATAATGATTTATGGAATGGTTAAAGGGTTAATTTTCAGTATTTCTGATACAAAGGCATTATTTGTGTAGTTACATAATGAATAGCATTTAAGGAGAAGCTGGGTTTTTTGACCCTCCCCTCTAAAAAAACTCTATAAAGTTAGCTTACTGGATCAGAGTTTTTCTAGAAGAGAGCCAACGATAACCAATTGAAACTTGACATAAGTCAGAGCAGTATGAGTATTAGTGTGTATGTGTGTGTGTGTGTGTGTGTGTGTGTGTGTGTGTGTGTGTGTGTATTGTGTCTGTTTTAAGCAATAAAACAACCTAAGTTAGCTTTCCTCATTTTGGGTGCTCATTTCTGCTTTTCTTGGTATAACACATGAGTAGCAGTTATTTGTTGCTTTGTTGTGTAACAAGACTTTCATAGTGACATCATCCAAAATGTTCATTCTATTCTCTCTCTGGTCCATCTGAAATCACATGAGTGTTGGTTTATTTGTCATCTGACTGAATTTTTCTACTAAACAATTTCCAAATGGCATTTTTCATCTGGGCATTTCTCAAGGTATAGATTAATGGGTTTAGCATTGGAGTTATCACAGTATAAAAAATAGCAACTGCTTTATCAATAGGTAATGTAGCTGCAGGTCTCATATAAACAATCATGCAGGGCACAAAAAATAAAACTACCACTGTAATGTGAGAAATGCATGTAGAGAGGGCTTTGCGTCTTCCTTCTGAACTATGGTTACTTAGGGTGGTCAAGATGACCATATAGGAGACAATCAGAAGGAGGAAGTTTAGTAGGCAGATGAAACCACTGTTGGCAGCAACAAACAGCCCTAGAATGTGGGTATCAGTACAGGCTAGATCAAGCAAAGGGTTCAAATCACACATAAAGTGATCTATGACATTAGGGCCACAGAATGGTAGTCCAACAATGAAAAGAATTTGGATACCGCCATGAAGAAAGCCTCCAGCCCATGACACTCCCACAAGAATGTTACAGAGTCGTCTGCTCATGATGGTTGCATAGTGCAGGGGTTTGCAGATGGCTACGTAGCGGTCATAGGCCATCACAGTAAGCAAGATGACCTCAGCTCCTCCAATGAAATGTTCCCCAAAAACTTGGGTCATGCATCCATTGAACTGAATAGATTTCCTTTCATGGAGTGAATCAGCAATCAATTTAGGTGTATTGACAGAGGAGTAGCAGGAGTCAATAAAGGAGAGATAGGCCAGGAAATAGTACATAGGAGAACCCAACAGTTGGCTGTTTATAATGGTGATCAGAATGAGCAAATTTCCCACCACAGAGAAGATATAGATGACAAAAAACACAGCAAATATGATTTTCTGCATGTGTGGGTTCTGTGTGAGCCCCAGGAGAACAAACTCGGACACGTTACTGTATTCCATCTAGTTTATGAAACAGTTAATCATATTTCCTGAAAAAAAAACATGATACATCCTCATGTTTAAATAATTTCTGTATTCTAATTTTAATACTTTGATTCTGTTAATTAATGAAATATAGTATTTTTAATAATGTAGAAAGAGTCCTAGATACTTATGATTATTTAAAACTACAGAGTTGCCTCCTTAGTGAAGATAACTGAAAAGATTATGAAAATGAGAAATGTTTGTTTATAAATGCACTAGGCAATTTCAAGTCTAGTACATGTTTTGGGATGACCTGGAACCTAAAAGGAGTTCATATTATATTCATAGAGGCAGGTGAACCCAGGAAGGATAGTAGAGTGTGTTGTACTTCAGTGCAGCAGCCAAGTGATAGCTACAATTCTGCAATTTACAGAACAAAATGGAACAGAAACTGATATGAAGTGTTCAGGGGAAATAATACTGAGGGTAAAATGAAAGTATACATGTTATTCTAAAAGAATCTATAATACTTAATAAGTTCTTGTGCTACCATGTTGGCCCCCAGTGCAAGAGGAAGCTCTTAGCTTGACTGTTGAGCTGAGAGAAGCTAATATGTAGGGACACTCCACATTGGAGGAGTGGGAAGGGTGGGAGAGGGAATAGAGGATGGGAGGGTGGAACTGGGAGGGGGAAATGAGGCCACTGTGATGGAGATGTAACTTGAAGTAATAAATACATATAAAAACGATAACTCTGAAATAGTATATGACAAGACTGTGCTCCTGCACTGGTTGTTAGTAAGTGCTTTGCACTCACTGCTGCTTTTAGAACTTTAAATACCATGTAGTGTTGTTATTATTTTATCAATGTAGAGAAAAAGACTACTAGCTATATATAAGAGCAAAAACATTAAATAAAATTACTAAAACTGTCCACTTATTTTTTAATACTTCCTGGTTTAGTTGTTCATATACACAAACAAGTAGTTGTCTCAATTCCCAATGAATTTTTACATGTTCTTCTATGTAATATGATAAAAGAGAGATTATGTTTCTTGACTCAGGTAAGCAAGAAAACTGGAAGTATTAGGATATTTTGCTTCTCCTAGTTATTTTTATCTCTTAAATTTTAAAGTATTATGCATGTCAAATCAACCAACTGTTTACATAATCCATAGGGTTACTTTATAAAATGTTGGTTCACAAACTACTTTAGAAGTAATCATTATTCATTTAATGATTTACTTACTTGTATACCACTTCAGAAATAACTTCATTTGAGACAGATTTATAGGCAGACAGGATCATAGGCTGATACATAATGATATATTTCACATTCCAATCAATATGAGAGCGAGTGTTGCTATATTGTTGGAAGGGTTCATTCATCTTAGCCCACCTTTATGTCATCCTTCTCATATATCATTATATAGTAGAGATTGCAAAACACTGGTGATCACTGAGGAAATATGCTGCAACAATGAACAAGTACATAAGTTCAAGAATTTTAGGCACCAAATGAGAATTGTGGTTCCTCCTCTCATCACTCACCTTGGGTCCATTTTCTGGAACTTCACGCACCTGCCTCATCATCTGTCTATAAAATGAGAATAAGAATGGTATCGCATAATTTGCTATGAGAGTTTGTTAAAATGGGAAACCATGCATTACAGATCAGGGAACCAATAAATGGCTATGACTCATTTCTTAGGCATAAACAAAGTTGCATCTTAAGCATAATTGATAATTTGGATAGCCACATGGAGAAACATTTAACCTTCCAACAAGCTTAAGAAGAATCATTTTAATGGCTTTCAAGGGAGCCACAGGGTTTTTCTTCTTGTCTTGTTTTGTTTTTTTTTTGTTTTTTTTTTTTGAGACAGAGTTTCTCTGGGTAGCAATGGCTGTCCTGGAACTCACTACATAGACCAGATTTGCCTCACAGTGATCCACCTGCCACTGCCAACCAAGGGCCAGGATTAAAGACATGTTCTCCCACCCCCTGGCCAGGAGCCAGAGATTTGTAATATCCACCTCACATGACCTCAGAGTGAATTATATATGTTTTTGCTTGGAATAAAAAGCTTATATTTACTCGCTTAATATACATATTTATTATTTTCACTATGTGGCCAAGCTAAACTGTGTACTCAATGTCCTGATTAGTCTTAGTTGTTAAAACAGATATCACTGTGAAACAGTGATAGGTACCTTTAATCCATCTATAGGTCTGTCATTAAGTAAAAACAGACTCCTTACCAAATATCTTGAAAAGTTAGGGTGAAAATGATATACTCTGTTACTTACTACTTACTGACAAACACTAAAGAAATCAGATTCCAGTGCACAAAAGTCTCAGTATCTACTATGAATCAGCACTATCAAAAGATTTACCTTAGGAGCTCTGCCTCTCTGAGTGTTCAGAGGAAACTGCACTGGGAAAGAGAAACTTTCAGCATGAAATACTTGACATATTCACAGATGTCTAATCAACATGTATCATATTGTTTTCCATATAAAAATCTTTCCTTCTCTCCAAAAACCTAATGATGTTTCATAGAAAATATAATGTTTATAGTTAGAGTGCATTATTTTAATGCACTATGTAGAAATGATCTTGATTTCTGCTTTTGGTCTTTCATCTGGAAAGGCAGAAGCTGACAAAGCTGCAGAAAAGTCACCAAAATATCCACTCTACTCACAGTGAATCTTGCTGTGAATGTGTGTCCTGCAGAGAGACAGATTTGTGTCCTACATTGAAAGGGTATTTAAAGAAGTTCTCATGAATTTCAATGATCTTTTATTCTGCTTTGTCTCACAGGAATTAATTACCTCCTTTGATGGAAGACTGTCTTAGAATACAGTTCTTGGAAGACATGTATGACTCACTCTCTCTTCAACAAATAATTGCATTTTGCAAAAATGGACAGAAAGCATATAGTAGATCTCCTTCTGTATCAAACAGTTTGGCTAAGACTACTGAATAAATGCCACATAAACAAAAATATTCTCACTCTAGCATGGAGAGCATGAATGCAACTTTTCTTGTGATACTGACAAAGGGGGCAATATTCATATTTTTATCAATTTAACACCATTTCTGATAATGTGCTTAATAACTAAACCAATGAAGATATAACGTTGACAACCATTTTATAGTAACAACTTCAAATTTTTTCCCTCATATTTCTGAGTGCTTTGGATTTGTGTGGAATCTGTACAATCCTCCATGAATACTCATCTCCACAGTATACTTACCACCAGGGTTGTTTCATGGGGTCCTGTATTAAAACAGAACAAAACCAAATAAAGCAAAGCAAAACAAAACAACAGGGTTTCATATTTATTCCTTTTTATTTTTGGTTATTATTCACCATTTAGTCGTTCATTAGGCTGATTAATATGAAATTATTGTGATTATTAACTTTAATTCATTTATTCATTAATTCAAGTTATATCTCATTCACAACCCCCTCTCTCCTCCCCTCCCAGTCCCATCCTCTCACCTTCTACCCCCTCTCCCATCTATCCTACTCCTCTGGTATGGGGAGCCCTCACAAATCAGCCCTCCTCAGTTCATCAGTCACATGAGGGCTAAGAACTTCCTCTTGCTCTGGGACCCGACTTGACAGCTCTACTATGGTAAAGTGTCCCACTAACAGATAACAAAGTCCATGATTGAGACAGTCTCACCCCTACTTGTTAAGGGATCTGCATGAGGACCATCCTATCCTCTATATTTGTATAGGGGGTTCTAGGTCAAGTCTGAGCCTTTTTTTCCTTCTTATTTTGGTTAGTGTTTCCGTCGATGTTAGCCTCTAGGGGCTAAGGTTAGTTGGTTGTGTTGAAGTTCATGTGTTTGTCTTTACTCATCCAGGTCTCTCTATTCTTCCTCCCTTTCTTATATAGGGCTCCTAGAACTCCATCTAATGTTTGACTATGTGTCTCATTATCTGTTTTGATCTGCTGCTAGGTAGTAATTCTCATAGGATAGTTATGCTATGTTCCTGTACCTTTGGATCTGTGGGTTATAGGATATCTTGTACTATATAGCTAACATCCAGTTATAAGTAAATACATGCCCTGTGTATTTCTCTGGGTCTGGGTAAGCTCACTCAGGATGAGCTTTTCTAGTTCCATCCATTTGGTTGCAAATTGTACAATTTCCTTGTTTCTGATAACTGAGTAGATTTCCATTATGTAAATGTACCACAGCTTTAAAAAAAAAATCCATTCTTTGGTTGAAGGGCATCTGGGTCATTTCCAGTTTCTAGCTATTACAAATAAAGCTGCTATGAACATTGTTGAGCCAATGTACTTGTGGTTTGGTGAAGAATCTTTTGGATAGTATGCCCAGGAGTGGCATGGCTGGATCTTGAGTTAGAGCTTATTATTAATTTTTTAAATTTTTACATTCCAATCACCATCCCCCTCTCTCCTCTCCTCTCAGTCTCACCCTTCCATCTACTTCCCTGATGTTCACTGCCCCACCAGTACCAACCCACCCTGGCACTTAAATTGAATCAGAACTAAGACCCTCCTCTTCCATTGAGGCAACATAAGGCAGTTCTGCTAGGAAAATGAGATCCAGAGGGAGAGAACATATTCTAAGTCTGAGCTAGACCCCATTTCAATTGTTAAGGGATCCACTTGAGTATCAAGTAGTTCTTCAGCTTCATATGTGTAGTGGCCCTAGGACAAGTGCTTGCAAATTCTTTCCTTGGAGGTTCAGTCTCTATGAGCCCCCTTGTGTGCTAGTTAATTGGCTATGTGTGTCTACTTGTGGTATCCTGATTCTCCAGCTTCTTGAAACCTTTCCCTTATGCTTTTTCAAGACTCCCTGATTTTTGCTTAATATTTGGATATAGGTCTCTACATCTGTTCCCATTACCTACTGGATAAGGCTTCTTGGATGGCAATATTGTTGGGTCTTATGAAGATCCCTCTGTCTAGAATATTCCCACATCATTTTATCTTCCATACTTAGTGGGATTTAAGCATCATCCTGTGAACACTCCTTGATAATTAGTATCTTTGGATCTGTGGATTATAGAATGGTGATGCTGCACACATTGGCTAATATCTGCTTATGAGTGAATAAATACCATGTTTGTTATTTGGGTCTGAGTTAGCTCATCAGGATTATCTTTTCTGGTCTGTGCATTTGCTTGCAAATTTCATGATATTCTTGTTTCTGAGGAAGTAGAGTAGTATTCCTTATGTAGATGTATTTCTTTATCTATTCTTGGTTGAAGGACATCTAGGTTGTTTCCATTTTCTGGCTAGTACGAATAAAGATGCTACGAACATAGTTGAGGAAATATTCTTGAGATTTTTTGATGCATATTTGGGTTGTATGCCCAGAGTAGGATAGCTAGGTCTTGAGGTAGAAATATTCTCAGTTTTCTTAGAAAGTGCCAGATTTATTTCCAAGGTAGTTTTTCAAGTTTGCACTCCAACCATCAATGGATGAGTGTTCCCTTTTCTCCATATCCTCACCACCATATGCAGTCTCTTGAGTTTTTGATCTAGATATTCTGATGAGTGTAAGATTGAATCTCGGAGATATTTTGATTTGCATTTTCTTTATAACTAAGGATTTTGAGCATTTCTTTAGGTCCTTCTCAAACATTATATATTCCTCTGTAGTGAATTTTCATTTAGCTCTGTACTCATTTTTTTTTTCTTTTTGTTTTGTGAGACAGGGTTTCTCAGTGTAATAGCCCTAGCTGTCCTGGACTCACTTTGTAGACTGGGTTGGCCTTGAACTCTCAGAGATCTGCCCATATCCACCTCCCAAGGGCTGGGATTAAAGGCATGTGCTCAACATTTTTCAATTGGAAAATTGTTGCTGTTTCATTTCTTATTATTTTTTTTTTTTTTTGGTTTTTCGAGACAGGGTTTCTCTGTGTTTCCTTGGCTGTCCTGGACTCACTTTGTAGACCAGGCTGGCCTCGAACTCACAGTGATCCGCCTGCCTCTGCCTCCCAAGTGCTGGGATTAAAGGCGTGTGCCACCACCGCCCGGCTGCTGTTTCATTTCTTGATTTCTTTGGATATTAAGCCCCAGTCAGATGTGGGGTTGATGAATATACTTTCCCAATCTGTGGATTGCTGTTTTGTTATATTGACAGTGTCTTGGCCTTATAGAAGCTTTTCAGTTTCATGAGGACTAATTTCTTTTTTTTTAATTTATTTTTTATTTCGTCAAGTTACATCTCAATCACAATCCCCTCCCTACTCCCTCCTCCAGTCCCACCCTCCAACCTCTTTCCCCTCAAACTCCCATCCTTTTCCCTTTTTTTAAGTTTAAGGTATATCTTTTACCCCCCAACAGCTCCCCCTTTCAGTCTAACAAATGGTTCTTTCTCTTATAACAATAAATACAATACAAAGCAACAGAAATAAATAGGCCACAATTATGACAGTTATATGGCTTAGCATACATTCCCAATGTCCAGTCCATATTTATTTTCCACCTGACTTTAGCATTCTACTATCTAACCATCTCCATGAGTTTAAAGTTCTATATCTAACTCCACTTTCATACTAACTTGCATCACAATTTTAAAAACATCTTCTTAGATCCAGAACACCCTCTTGATTCCTAAACTACTCAAAATTTAATGATGAGACTCTAGCTATGTATTCTTCAACCACCTCAGAGACCTGAGATGGATAAATATATCTAATTATATAGGAAGTGCAGGGCCTGCAGCTTCCAAAACTAAGAAATGACATACCAATGGCTGCCTGGACAGTTCCCGTTTTCTCTCCATACATTACAGCATCAATCTTCAGCCGTTTGGCCCCATTTCTCTGACAGACATTGATTGTAAAGCAGGAATTATGAAGGACTTGCCTACCCTGTCTTGGCAGAGCTAGGCTGTCGACTTACCTGCTTCCAAGTTTTGTCCTTTTTGGACAGCATTCTGTCTACAGTTGAAGCAAGGGGTTTTTCTCGCTAAGAGAAAGGCTTGCGACTAATTCAACCATCTCACACTGGAGATTCTTTGATGCTCATCTTATACTTGGAGTAGAATGGGGGTGCTGTCAGGAGCTGACATGTCTCAATATCATAAAATATCTAAAGTTAAGAAAACATCTTTTAATGCCATATTCTGCAGATCTCTTGAGGTTTTTGAAGACGCCCAATCTATCTCTTATATTTAGATAAGCAAATACTGCTTGTCTCTTAGCAACTTGATTCCTGATTAGCTCAGAAAATAACTGTGATAGACTGTCATAGTACCTAAAAAAAAAGACAAGCTTGAATGACTATTTGTTTGCATTTATTAATTATCTTAAACAGTTTATGACAGTTGGTAGCAAAAGGCATTCTTTAGTGTTGATCTTAGTGCTTGAGCTATTGGTCTTCTGTTCAGGAAGTTATCTCCTCTGCCAATGAAATCAAGGCTTTCCCTCACTTTTTCTTCTGTTTGATTTAGTATATCGAGTTTTATGTTGAGGTCTTTGATCCACTTGGACTTCACTTTTGTGCAAGATGATGATTATGGATCTATTTTCAATCTTCTATATGTAGATATTCCAGTTAGAGCACAACATTTTTTGAAGACACTATCTATTTTTCCATTGTATTGTCCATTGTCCATAGGTGTTTGCATTTGTTTCTTTATCTTTGATTTGATTCCATTGGTCAACCTGTCTGTTTTTAATGCTGATACCATGTGATTTTTATTACTATTGCTCTATGGTATAGCTTGAAGTCAGGGATGGTGATACCTCCAGAAGTTCTTTTGTTGTACAGGACAGTTTTCACTATCCTGGGTTTTCTTTTCCACACAAAATTGAGAATTGTTATTTCAATATCTGTAAGGAATTGTGTTGTAATTTTAATGGAAATTGCATTGAATCTGTAGATTGCTTTTGGTGAGTGGATTATCTTTCACTATGTTAATTCTACCAATCCACGAGAATGGGAAATCTTTTCATCTTCTGATATCGTCTTCAATTTCTTTCTTTAGAGACTTGAAATTCTTGTCAAAGAGATCCTTCAATTGCCTGGTTAGTGTTCTACCAAAGTATTTTATACTGATTGTGGCTATTGTGAAGGGAGTTGTTCTAATTTCTTTCTAGGCATCCTTTATCATTTTTACAAATGAGGGTGGCTGATTTTATTGATTTAATTTTTTAATCTAGCCACCTTGCTGAAGGTGTTTATGAGATGCAGGAGTTGTCTACTGGAGTTTTGGGAGCCACTTGTGTATACTATCATATCATCTGCAAATAGGGATAGTTTTTCTTCTTCCTTTCCAATTTGTATCACATTGATCTCTATTAGTTTTCTACTGTTCTATTTAGAACTTCAAGTACAATATTTTAGAGATATGGGGAGGATGGACAACCTTGTCTTGTCCCTGATCTTAGTGGAATTGCTTTAAGTTTCTCTCCATTTAATTTGTTTGCTGTATATTGCCTTTATTATATTTATGTATGGGCCTTGTATACATGTGTTCTACCCAGTTCTCAAGACTCCCAAAGACCAACCAGAAGCCAACTCTGATGTAAAACCATGAGAGTTGTTTATTCAAGTTCAAGCAGGGACCACTAATGCTCACCAACAGAGCAAGTTTGAGTTGAGAGCCCTGAACTCAGAAAATATAGCATTTTATAGGGGCTTAAACAAAGAAAGGGGTCTCTATCACAAGATTAGATGATATTTGGACAGACAAACATGTTTATCAATAATTGGTTTGTTGTTGCCATACCATTATAGGTCAGGTTGACCAGCAAAAAGTTTGTTTAGACTTTTTCGGTGCTTTCTCAGAGTGAACTGACTGGTTATGTCTAGAGAACTCCCCTAGAATGCACTGTTGGATATATTTTGTTTTATTTTCCTGAAACTGGAGGTCAGCTCTGAGTCAAATCTAATACAAAAAGGAATCTTTTTTTTTTCAAGATAGAGTCATTCAGACTCCACACCTGATCTCACCAAGGCTATTGTCATGAATAGTTGCTAAAATTTGTCAAAAGCTTTTTCAGCACCTAATGAGATGATCATGTATTTTTTCTCTCTCTCAGTTTATTCATACTTTGGATTACTTTGAAGGGTTTTCACATGTTGAATCATTCCTGCATGCCTGATATGAAGCCTACATCATCATGGTGGATGATATTTTTGATGTGTTCTTGGATTTGGTTTGGCAATATGTTGAGTATGTTTGCATCAATGTTCATGAGGGATACTGTTCTGAAATTTACTTTCTTATTGTTTGTGTGATTTAGGAAACAAGGTAATTGTAGCTTCATAGAATGAACTTGGCGAGGTTCCTTTTGTTCCTATTTTGTTGAATAGTTTGAGGAGTATTGGTATTAGCTTTTCTTTGAAGGTCTGGTAGAATTCTGCTCTAAAACCATCTGGTCCAGGGCTTTTTTTGGTTGGGAGATTTTGACAACTACTTCTACAACTTTAGGGGTTATAGGACTATTTAATTTGTTTATCTGCTCATGATTTAACATAGGTAGTTGTAATCTATCAAGAAGATCATGCATTTCATTTAGATTTTCATATTTTATGAGGTATAGAGTTTTGAAGTAAGACCTTATATTCTTTGCATTTCCTCAGTATCTGTTGCTATGTTATAAACCCCTTCTCCTTTTTTATTTTGTTAATTTGGATACCATCTCTCTCCTTTGAGGTAGTTTTGCTAATGTTTTAGCTGTCTTGCAGATTTTTCCCAAATAATCAGCTCTTGGTTTCATTGATTTTTTCTATTGTTCTCTTCATTTCTAATATATTGCTTTCAGCCCAGAATTTGTTTATTTCTTTCAGCCTATTCCACTTGGGTATGTTCATTTCTTTTTGTTCTAGAACTTTCTGCTATTTCTTTATTTACCTAGTATGTGATTTCTCTAATTTCTTTATAAAGGCATTTAGTGCTATGGACTTTACTCTCAGCATTGCTTTCATTGTATCCCATAAATTTCAGTATGCTGTGCTTTTATCTTTAATGAATTTTAGAAAGTTTTAAATTTTTCTGTATTTAATTCCTGACCCAGTGGTCATTGAGTAGAGAATTGTTTAGTTTCCCTGAGTTGGCAGGATTTCTGTTTTTTTTTTTTTTTTTCTGTTGTTGTTGAGGTCCAGCTTTAAACCATGGTGATCTGATAAAATACCAGGGATTATTTCAACTTTCTTATATCTTAGTTTGCTTTGTGATCAAGTATATGGTAATTTTGGAGAAGGTTCTGTGAGGCATAGAAAAAAAAGGTACATTCTTTTGTGTTTGGATAAAATGTTCTATAGATATCTGTTAGGTTCATTTGAGTTATGACATCTCTTATATTCATTAGTTTTCTGTTCACTTTCTGTCTCAATGATCTGTCCACTGGTGACAGTGGGGTTTTGAAGTCTCCCACTATTAATATGTGGAGATCAATGTGTGATTTAACCTTTAGTAATGATTCTTTTATGAATTAGAGTTCCCTTGTATGTGTTGCATAATAGTTCAGAATTGAGATGTCATCTTGTTGGATTTTTCCTTTAATAAGAATGAAGTGTGCTTTCCCATCTCTTTTGATTAATTTTAGTTTAAAACAATTTTATTGAATTAAAAAAAATGAATACTCCTGCTTGCTTCTTGGGTCTGTTTGCTTTGAGAACCATAATCCAGCCCTTTACCATGAGATAATGTCTTTGTGGCTGAGGTATGTTTCTTGTATGCATCAGAATGATGGATCTTGTTTTCAAGTCCATTCTGTTAGCCTGTGACTTTTTATTGGGGAACTGAGTCCATTGATATTGAGAGATATTAGTGATCAATGTTTTTTCTTCCTATTATTTTGGTATTAGTTATGGTAGAGTGTGTGTTTATGTGTTTGTGTGCATGTTTGCCTTCCTTTTGTTTTGGGTTTAATTATTTCTTGTGTTTTCCTGAGTTCTAAGCTAGCCTCCTTAGTTTAGAATTTTCCTTCTAGTACCTTCGGTAGGGCTGGGTTTGTAAATAGATATTGTTAAAATTTAGTTTTGTCATGGAAAATCTTGTTTTCTCTATCTATGGTGCTTAAAATTTTTGCTGCATATAATAGTTTGGGCTGACATCAGTGGTCCCCTTGGGCCTGGAAGATATCTGTCCAGGCCCTTCTGGCTTTAAGCATCTCTGTTGAGAGGTTGGGTGTAATTTTGATAGGTCCTCCTTTATAAATTACTTGGCCCTTTTCCCTTACAATTTTTGATATTCTTTCTTTGTTGTATATGTTTAGTGTTTTGATTATTATGCGGCAGGAGGATTTTTTTTTTTGGTCCAATCTTTTTGGTGTTCTATAAACATCTTGTATGTTTATAGGCATCTCTTTCTTGAGTTGGGGAAGTTTAATCTATGATTTTGTTGGAAAATATTTTCCAGGCTTTGGACCTGGGAGTCTTCTATTTCTTTTTCTCCTACTATTCTTAGATTTGGTATTCTCATAGTGCCCCATATTTCTTGAATATTTTGTGTCAAGAACTTCTAGATTTAAAATTTTCTTTGACCAATGTATCAGTTTCCTCAATTGTATCTCCTAGGCCTGAGAATACTCTCTTCTATATCTTATATTCTTTTGGTGATGCTTGTGTCTCTAGTTCCTATTTGCTTTCCTAGGTTTTCTACCTCCAAGATTGCCTCAAACTGTGTTTTCTTTATTGCTTCTGTTTCCATTTTCAGATCTTGTACTATTTTATTCATTTCCTTCACTTGTTTGTTTGAATTTTCCTGCATGTATTTTTTAAGATTGATTGATTGATTTTATGAGTGTTCTATCTGCAAGTAAACCAGTAGCCAGAAGAGGGCATCAGATCACATTGTGGATGGTTGGTGAGTCACCATGTGGTTTCTGGGAATTGAACTCAGGATCTGTGGAAGAGCAGCCAGTGCTCTTAACTGCTGAGCCATCTGTCCAGTCCAGCCCCTTCCTGCATTTATTTAAATCCAATTATTAAATGCATTCATTTCTTTCATCTATTTGATTGAATATTTCTTTATTTCTTTAATAGATTTATTCACATCCTCAGCTTAGGCTGGCCTTGTGCTCACTATGAAGCAGAGCATTATCAATACACCTGATCTTTCTGCTTCTGCTTCCAAAGCCAGGCAACAGAGTCCATGTCAGAGACAGCTCTTGCTCCAATTGTTAGGTGATCCACATGAAGACCAAGCTGCACATCTTCTACGTATGAGTAGGAGGTCTAGGTCTAGTTTATGCATGATCTTTGGTTGGTGGTTCGGTGTCTGTCAGCTTCCCATGGAGCCAGGTTAGTTGGCTCTGTAGGTTTTCTTGTTCCCTCCAGCTCACTCAACCTTACCTCTAACTCTTCCACAAGACTCCCTGAGCTCTACCTAACGTTTGGCTGTAAGTCTCTTCATCTATTTCCATTGGCTGCTGAATGAAGTCTCTCAGATGACAGTTATGCCAATCTCCTATCTGCAAGCAGAGTAGAATATCATTAACAGTTGCAGAGTTTGGATCTCTCTCATGAGGTTGGTCTCAAGTTGGGCCAGTCATTGGTTGGCCTTTCATTCCATCTTTATTCCTGCACATCTTATAGGCAGGGAAATTTTTGGATTAAAAGTTGTGTGGGTGGATTAGTGTCCTCTTCCCCCCAGTGGAAGTCCTGTCTAGTGACAGGAGGCGGCCACTTCAATCACCATATAACCTGCTGCTAAGTGTCTTGGCTAGAGTCACCCCCATATCCTCTCAGGAACCTCCCCCATACCAGGTTTCCAGTTTATCCTAGAGATGTCCCTGCACCAATATCCCTTCTCTTTCCCACCCTCATCTTTGCTCTCCCCACATTTGATCCCCAGCTTCGTTCCCCACTCTACCTGCTCTCCCACCTAGTTCTCTCTTTCCATTTACTTCAAATATGTATTTTATTTCCCCATCTGAGCGAAATACAAGTGTCTTCCCTTCAGCCATATTGTTACTTAGCTTCTTTAGGTCTGTGGATTATAGCATGGTTATCCTGTGTTATATGGGTAATATCCACTTGTAAGTGAACAGAATCCATGTCTGTCTTTCTGGGTAGGATAATCTCACTCAGGATGATATCTTCAAGTTCTATCGCTTTGCCTGCAAATTTCATTATTTCCTCATATTCATTGTGTAAATATACAACATTTCCTTTATCC
The DNA here is from genome assembly GCA_907164525.1 of Lophiomys imhausi. Classification (NCBI taxonomy): domain Eukaryota; kingdom Metazoa; phylum Chordata; class Mammalia; order Rodentia; family Muridae; genus Lophiomys; species Lophiomys imhausi. The sequence goes on along the minus strand of CAJQZJ010000309.1, from coordinate 4,451,651 downwards.
ATTCTCTAGTTGATAGATATCTGGGTTGCTTTCAGTTTCTGGCTATTACAAATAAAGTTGCAATGAACACAGTTAAGCAAGTGTCTTATGGTTTGATGGAGAGTCTTTGAATATATGGCCAAGGGTGGTATAGCCAGGTCTTGAGGTAGAACTATTCAAAATATTCTGAGAAACTGTCAGATTAATTTTCAAAGTGGTTGTACAAATTTACACTCTCAAAAATCAAGTGAAAAGACAAATTTATTTTTAGAAAGAATATTTCAATTAGTTTTTAGAGTAGTAGATTTCCATGTTTCTTCTTACATCTCAATTTAAGTTAGCACTCCACTTCTATCTATCACCTATTTCTTCCATAGCTTTCTTATTCAAATATTATCATTGGAGGACTTTTCTAACTCTACTTTAATTTTATAATTGTTCTGATATCTTCCTATGTTCCCTTGTTCAGGTCTCTTTCCTTACTCCATGACCTTTTTTAAAAATAGTTTCTTAGCCTCTATATATATTTCAAAATAATCACAACATGAATTCAAAGCTATACTATTTGTTTGAGAGAGAATATGTGACTTTTTCTTTCTGGGCTTGGATTACCTTAGTTTAGATATATGTTCCAATTCCAGATATTTTATTGAAAATTTCATAACTTCATTATCTTTAGTAATGGATAGAATTCATATATATATATACATATACCTCATTTTAATCATCAACTCATCATCATTTACTAATTAGCTGATAAGTCTCTAGGTTAATCCTATCTCTATCTCTAGTGAAGAGAGCATAGGTGGACATGAATGTGTATGTATTTCTACCATAGAGCTTAAATTCCTTTGAATACACACTCAGGAGTGGTATATATGACATTGGAACATCTATTTTTAGCTTTCTGAGGAGCATCCATACCAATTTCTATAGTGGCTGCTTAAGTGTGTACCTCCCCTGCTGGCATAAAATTATTGTGCACTGCATATTATTTACCTTTGTGTTATTCCAATGCTTATTTTTCTATCTCACTATCTGGTTTAAATCCAAACATGGTTTTTTTTTATATTTGTTCTAAGAAGTTTCTGTCTCAAGATTGTATAAACATGTCTCCTCATTCATTCACGGCCTAGTCAATAAAACTGATCTGCCAATGCTGAGAGATAGAGAGAATAGGGTGGAACTTAATTCTAGAAGTGGTGGAGAAAGAGAGAGTAAGTACGTTGTTGGAATTAGGAGTAGAGGTTTGGGAAATATCAGGAGTTGAGAGCTGGAACAAGAAAGGCTGAAAAAAATACAAGTTACATGGGCATATTGTCTGGAAGGAAGCCCGACTAGCTTGGAGGTTTAAGATGGAGTAATAATTGCTCAGTATTGGCTCATGGCAATTTTAATAAATCGTTGTCTCTCTATGTGGTTTCTTGGGAAACTAGCTGTTTAAGAAGTGCTGTTGCCATATTAATTTTATTCATATTAAAAATCCCTTTACACTCCCCATCAGAGAAAAGTGCATAAAGCTTTCCTGCTTCTCACAAGCATTTGTTGTAATTTATATTCTTGATAAAGGCCATTCTTACTAGGGTGAAATGATATCTCAAAGTGAATTAATTTGGTAATTTTCTGATAGCTATTGATTTTGCATATTTAAAAAATGTGTATTGGTTATTTGTAGTTATTTTGAGAAGTGGCTTTTATTTTCAAAGATTACTTTTGGAGCATTTTTAAGTTTTGAGATTATAATTTAATTATAATATTTTTCTATTTCCTTTCCTTCCTTCAAATATTCCATATCTCCATCTCCACTTACCTTCAAAATTGTAGTCTCTTTTTTAACTTATTCTTATTTCATGCATGGGTATGTGTAAATTCCTAAGTATAAACTGGTCAATCTGTATAATATTAGTTTGTATGTTTTCAAGGCTATATATTTAGTACATATGTAGTATATGCATATTTGGTGTGGTATATATACTTTTTTCTTATTCTATGGGTTAACTCATTTTATGTAGTATATTTGATGACCAATATTTTTCATTAATTTATTTGACTACATCTTGATGGGGTAGTGTTAAGCATTCTAAATGTTAGTTGGTCCTGCTTGCTGTCTTGACTTACATTGACTCTGATTGGTTAAATAAAATGCCAAGGCCTGAGATTGGGCACAGACAGAGAAGGTGGGACTTCCTGAGATTAGAACAGGAAGCCTGCACTTTAGACAGAGGATTAATGCCTTCCAGCCAGGAGGAGAAGACACATGCCATGGGTTAGAAAAAAGAACTTCATTCCACATGGTCAGAAACATCAGCATATCATGGAGAATGGCAGTCCAAGGGGATGTATGTATATTTGGAGTCATATTTGGGTAATAGAATTATGAGCTAGCTTAGATGGGCTAGGATTGCACAACTCAGGCCAAGGCTTGTCAAAATCCATGTGGTCTCTGTGTGCTCATTTATAATGTCTGGTTAAAGATTAACAGCTGCTGAACCAATTAACAATAATCTAAATACTGGTAAGCAATTTAATTAATTATTTCTACAAATGACACCCAATGCAACATAATTTAATTAATTTTTTTACATCATCTCAATTGCAACCCCACTCCCTCCTCTTCTCCTATTCTCACCCTACACCCACTTCCCCTATTCCTCCTCCCCTTCTTCTCAGAGAAGAAGAGCCACTTCCTTGGGAGGTGTAACAACCCACCTTGGGACAAGAAGCTGTATCAAGACTAAGTGCATTCTCTTCACTGAGGCCAACCAAAGCAGCCCTACCAGGGAAAAGGGATCCAAAGGCAGGCAACAGAATCCAAGTCAGAGACATCCTGTTCTCTAATAGTTAGGGGACACACTTGAAGACCTGGCCTATCAGCTACATATGTGAAGAGGGCCTAGGTCCAGTCCACACATGTTCATTGGTGGGTGGTGCAGTCTATGTGAGCCCCCATGAGCCCAGGATAGTTGGTTCTGTAGGTCTTCTTCTGCTGTCCTTGACCACTCTAGCTCCTTCAATCCTTCCCCCAATTCTTCCAAAAGCCTCCGCTAGTTTGGATGTGGATCTCTTTATATGTTTCCATTATCAGGTAGATGAAACCTTCAGTTGGCAGTTATGCCAAGCTCCTGTTTGCCAGGATAGGAGAGTATCATTAATAGTATCAAGAGTTGGGTCTCTCCCATAGGGTGGGTCTCAAGTTGGGCCAGTCATAAAATAGACATCTGAAGTGAAGGGGGAGAGGGAATTGGGTGGGAGAAGGGGTGGAGAGGGGGAAAGTGTGTTGCAGGGAATCAGGTTTAGGGAGAGTGGGGATGGGGTTTAATGGTATGGGAAAAAATAGAAATTGTTAGGAGGGTCTCTATGGGACAAACTGGGTCCCTGGGACAGGGTAGAAACCTGGGATGTTATGGGGGTGATCCTAGCTAAGACTGCTAACAGCAATGGATACTGAAACTGAAGTGGCCACATCCTGTAGCAGGGCAGTATATCCAGTAGATGGAGGGGGACACCAACCCACCCACAAAATCTTTGACCCAAAACTCTTCCTGCCTACTAGATGTGCAGGAATAAAGATGAAGCAAAGACTGATTGAATTTACCCTTATCATTTGGATTCCAGCTTGAGTAGTCTCACTTAAGTCCTTCTTTTTACTTAGGGTCTTTGTGTCTGTGGGTTGTAACATGTTTATACTGTACTATATGGATTATATCCACTTTTGGGTGAGTACATACCATGTGTACTTATCTGAGTCTGGGTTATCTTACACAATATGATATTTTTTTTAGTTTTATCCATTTTCCTGCAAATCTCTTAAGGTTCTTATATTTATTAGCTGAATAGTATTCCATTGTGTAAATGTACCAGATTCTTTATACATTCCTCTGATGAGGGACACCTGGGTTGTTTCCAGTTTCTGGATATGAAGTTGTTATGAAAGTAGTTGACCCAATGTCCTTGAGGTATTTGGGGGCATCTTTTGGGTATATGCCCAGTAGTGGCATTGTACATACTCATACTCCCATCAGCAATAGAGGAATGTTCCCTTAGGTTCACATATTGTGCCACATGTGCTGTCACATAAGATTTTCATCTTAGCCATTCTATCAGTGTAAGATAGAATCTTGGAGTAGTTTTGATTTGCATTTCCATGATGAATAAGGATGTTGTCTTTTTCTTTAAGTGCTTCTCAGACATTAGACATTCCTCTGTTGAGAATTAATAGTTTAACATTGTGTCACATTTTTTCCATTGGAATTTTGTTTTGTTGGTGTTTAATTTCTTGAGTTTTTAAAATATATTTCAGATATTCCTGTGTCAGATATAGTGTTGGTGAAGATCTCTTCCCATTCTATAGGCTGTTACTTTTTCCGATTGACAATGTCCTTTGCCTTACAGAAGTTTTTAAGTTTCATGATGTCCCATTTATTAATTGTTGATCTTAGAGACTGAGCTGTTGATATCTTGTTCAGAAAGTTGTCTCCTGTTCCAATGAGCTCAAGGCTTTTCCTCAATTTCTTTTCTATTAGATTTAGTGTATACAGTTTTACATTGAGGACTTTGATCTACTTGGACCTAAGTTTTGTGTAGGGTGATAAAAATGGATCTATTTGGACTCTTCTACATAGTGATATCAAGTTAGACCAGCAAGATTTGTTGAAGATGCTTTCTTTTTTCCACTGTATGGATTTCACTGCTTTGTTAAAAAACCAAGTGTCCATAAAATGTATGCATTTATTTCTGAGTTTTCAATTCTATTCCATTTATCAACATATCTGTTTATGCCAATACCATGTGTTTTTTATACTATTGGTCTACTACAACTGAAAATCAGAGATAATGATACCTTCAGAAGTTTTTTTTTTTATTGTACAGGATTGTTTTAGCTATTCTCATTTTTAAAAAAATTTTTCATATGAAGTTGAGAATTGTGCTGGTATTTTGACAGTAATTGCACTGAATCTGTAAATTGCTTTTGATAAGATGGACATTTTTCCTATGTTAATATTACTGATCCTTAAACATGGGAGATTTTTCATATGACATCCCAGAAAAACTGGATCCTAACAAAAGTAAGTATTATGAATAGTGTGTTTGCATATATACACTCATATACCCCTACCCCCACCACATATATTTTAAAGTTATTATTATAAGCTACAAATAAGGGAAATTATCCAGTATTATTGATTTTACTCTGCATAAATTTTGATGCTAGTAAACCCCATACATAATTTCAATTACTGGCATATCTTTTTCACAGTTATTTTAAATAATAAGACATTTTAAAAATTATATGACATTTATAGGGAAAATTAGCTTGACAGTCAAGGTTTTAAGTCCCTTTTATTTAGGAATGATCTTCAGAAATATGCAAACAATGTTGAGATACATATACCCTGTTTATTCATGTATAGCCCTGTCCCATTGTATGTCTGTTTAGAAAACAGGCAGAAAAACAATGACATAGGACTCAACAGGTGATGATGACCATAAAATAGGAGAAGTGATGAAAGCTATCTAATACTGTGTTCAGAGCATTATTAGTGCCACATGTAAAGCATGTGGCATTCTCCATCTAATTGAATTGCACAAGTTATTGAGATTAGATTTTGCTGTTTCACAAATTTCTCTAATAGTGTTTGCCTATTTCAAGTAGCAGAAATCACAGAAAACTCTTCCTGACAGTTAACACTGATGATGGTCACATATTCTCATGTTATTAGAATTTTGTTTAAGTCTCAAGAGTTACATTTCAGTGTTTCCCTTTCTTTCTATTTTCCTCTAATCAAAATGCAGTTCACATAGCTTTGAAAACAATATGTATCATATGACATTCCATTAAAAAATAAATTGCAGACTTTAGAAAATACAGTTCAAATAAAAGCTATGTTACTAAATAAAGTAAATTTTATTTACTCTAAACCTGATTGTGAAAGTTTCCGTGTGTATGTTAGAAAGAGAAAGAAAAGGACAAAGAGGGTGGGCAAAGAAGGGGAAAGGGACAGAATGGAAGAGATGAAGAGGAAGAGAGGGTGATAGAGGTATGGGCGCAGATTAAGAAAGAAGAAAAGGGGAAGAAGAAATGAGGGGCAGAAATTGGAGAGCAGTGGGAAACAGGAAGAAATGGAGGGGAGGAGAGAGGGAGAGAAGGAGGGGAAGATTAATTTCAGTGTTATAGGAATATAAAGATAAAAGGGAGAATAGCATACATGTGACATGACAGCCATCAGTGACTGTTGTAGGTAGTAGGATGGAGTGGTGGCAGGAAGGAGGAAGGAGCAGAAAAGAATGATGAAGAAAGCCTAAATATCAGTATTTTCCCCTTGTGTCCTAGATGTGGCTGCAATATGACCATCCACTTCATGCTTCTGACTCCAGAGTTATAGCTTCTCTTGATGTTAAAACTTCTCTGCCATGATGGACTCTACTCTCAAAGCTTGACTCCGCTTCCCTCCTTTTTCCTTCCTTTCATTATTTCATCTTCTTTCCTTCCTTCCTTGGTTAATTTCTCTCTTCCTCCCTCCATTATCACTTCACATCCTCATTGTCTTCCTTCTTTAAAAATCAAATTAAAAAGAGAAGAACAAAAGGGGCTTCAGGATAAAATAGAATCTTGGATGATACTCACAATGGAATGTTTTCATTGGCATTCTCAAGACTCTATGGAAATAAACTCTGAAGTATTTCTGTCCACACAAATCTGCATTTGCTTAGATTATTTGATCATCGCAAGTAAAATATCTCTGAATAATCATGGTTAAAAAGTTTCATGCTTACATCAATATCTAGGAAATATATTGAACTATTAAGATGTGTGATTTCTGCAGTTTTGATTATTTAACCACATTTTTTGGCTTTTCAATCCACAGATTATTCCATACACTATGAACTTAGAACCAAGTTATATAAAACCAATATTTTATTTTGTATACTTAATAGTTGTTTAATGTGAGATCAACTAATCTCTTTGTGAGAAAACACAAAACCAGGGCTCTCACCAATTTATGCACAGAGATCGCAGCGAATCTCACTTGTAGAAATAGAGATTCACAGTATTTGAGCTTTATTACCCTGTGGTAAATTTCCTCCCTTTCTGTCTCTACTGAAGAAAATCGATTTAAATCAATATGTCTATTAGACATAAAGTATGGTTTTGCTGAGGATATTGAAATATTGTTAAAACATGTTACAATCAGCTTATTCCCTTGGTGTCCCAAGATGTCACTATCATCATGATGACAACATTCTCAATATGAGATTTATTAAGCAGGACAGATCACTAGGATATGATCAGCTTTCTGCAGTGATTGTAACATATCAGCAGCTAGCTCTGTAGTCTACCTTTACATTTTTAGAAGAATACAAAAATTAACCTTCCTATTTTAATAGCAGGCATAGTTACATCAAACTCATTGTTTGTAGGCTGTTTTGTTCTGAGCTTCTTTGGAGTTATCTAAGGAAAACATTGAAACTACTGACAGCTTATTCAGGCTATTTCACTGATGCAATTAAGATCATGGCATTATTTGGAAAATTATTATTAATTTCACATGGTATATAAAAATTCTGTTAGATGAGAATATTATAGATGAATCATATGTGACATACTGTATCAAGCATTCCCAAATTTTATGTATTTAGCAAATGCCAAAAACAATGCAATATAATACAATCCTTATTTATTAACAAAGAAGGAAAATTAGTAGAGGACTCTTTTGTATTGTAAAATATGACAGAGAAATTAATAGAGTGGAATCAGGAAAAATGTACAGTGCTTATATCTTCTTCATCTTAAAAAGTTTCTGTAATTAATTTATGCCTTCCATTTATGTATTTAGCCACATGTAAAATGTATAACAGAACAGAACCCATTTTGTTTTATGAGAGTTAAATATGATAAATATTTATAAAGTTTCTAGGTATAGAATACTACTATTAATAATGTTTAGTTAAACATTAGGAATATAATTATACATTTCCCTAAAGAGATTAATTAATGGGTGTAAATGTATCTGATATGACTCTTGTTATTCAATATATAAATCTAAAAAATGCTAAAAGTTGCATCTTTTTAACTTAATTTCAGATAAACTAACTTTCCACTGTGCATGTGAACTTTCCTAGAATTCATGGAAAATTATAAAAATGTCAGAGTTTGTTTTTATCGGACTTTGGGAAAATAGACAAATAGAGCTGCTGTTCTTTGTCTTGTTCCTGATTTGTCACCTGGCTGTCTTAATGGGGAACTCCGTCATTCTACTCACCATCACCTGCAGCCATTTAATTGAACAACCAATGTATTAATTTCTATGCCACCTTTCCCTCATGGACCTCTGCTATACCTCCACTGTGGTTCCCAGGCTCACTGGGGACTTGGCAGCAGCAAGATAATAGTGTTACCAACAATCCATGTCAGTATTGTTTTGTTTCTTTTCTTGTCATGAATACGGGGCAATCATATGCTATGTTACCACATCAACATCTCTTTATGATAGCCAGTGCTAATATCCTGGCCCAAATGCTATTAGCTTTTTTCTGTTTCAGGAAAAGATGATCATGACCTTGTTTCAAAACCTTAGTATGACCACCTGTTGTTATAACAACCTGTTGCTATGAATATCTTGCTAATAACACCTTGAAACCATGTCTTTGTTTCACAAGAAATTTTTTTGACCAACTTGTCAAGTTTTGCCTTTCTAACCCCATCTATTTGCCTGCCAACTTCCCAATTTGGAAAACTCCTGTCCCTGAGCAATAAAAACCTTGCTTTTCCTACATCTAATACTATTTTTTCACCACTGTCTTTATGGGGAGACAGTGCATGTGCAAGAATAAAAATATTTGCTTTAAATTAATTTGGTCATGATGATTGGGTTGATGGTGTTTCTCTTTTCACCTTTGGAATTAATATAGTTTTCTTCTTTTACTGTTTAGTAATTACAATTATATCTAGTCCAATGATCTATAGGTGCAAAACACCATCTTTCTTGTGCCTATTTCTCTCATTATAATTTCTACCTAATTTTCTTCAGAAAGTACTCTACCAGCATGCACCAGAATATGTAGTTTCCACCTCCCTTTCACTAGAGAATGTTAACCAACCTTAGTACCACCACCAAGAACTGGATATCAATACATATTATGGTTATTTCATTGGCATGGATATAGGCTGTAGGAATAACTGTAAGTTATTCCAAAAACTTTTGTCTTAATGGATGATGATCTTGTGGTCATCTATACATGACAATAGACTAATTGTACTTCAACAGAAAGCTGAATAACTTTTATATAGTTTCAGTCTCTCTTACACGAAGCATTATTTTGCACACCAAGGAAAAGCAATATGGGTGAAAAGACAAATGTGATAAATGGGAAATTATTACATGAAGGCTTCAAAAATTTTGAATATCTTTGTTAACATGTTACATTTAAAGAAGAATAAAACAACAAGTTATCACTCCTCAGATTTTGAAATATCATGGTTAATTAACAGTAATCTCCTTTACAAATGGATCATTCAGTTAATAGTACCCTTTGACAAAGACTCCAAAGAGCGTCAGTGGGCTAGGTAAGTTTGAAAGCCTTCTACAAGAAGAAAAAGTCTCACTTTAAAGCCTCTACAGAACAACATGACTCCAGAAGAAAAGAAATATGATACATGTGAAAACATTAAAATGGGAGGACTTATTGTCTATTTATTCATTTTACTCCCCAATGATAGTCTCTTTCCTTCCTTCCTCAGCATTCCACCCTCTCGCCCTCTTCTTCCTATGTACCTTCCCGTTCCCTTCAGAAAAGGAGAATCCCCTGTACCATGACAGCCCAACACATCAAGTCACAGCAGGGCTGAGGGCATCCTCTTCCACTGAAGCCAGGCACTCCAGCCCCATTAGGGGGCAGTGATAAAAAGCAGGCATAAAAATCCATGTCAGAGACAGCCCCTACTGCACTTTTTAGGGAACACATATAATGAACAAACTGTCCCTTGGTTAAATATGTGTAAAGGACTGATGTCCAGTTCATGTCTGCTTATTGGTTACTGCTCAGTCCCTGTGAGACCCCATGGGCCTGATTTAGTTGTCTCTGTTGGTCTTCTTGTGGAGTTCTTGTTGCCTCTGGGTCCTTCTATCCTTTCCCCTTCTCTTCCATAAGATATGCAATGGTACACCTAATGTTTGGGTCCTTTGCCACATGGAGCTTCTCAGAGGACATCTATGCTATGCTCCTGTATGTAATCATAGCAGAGTATCATTAATAATGACAGCAGTTGGGCTGTCTCCCTTGATGTAGGTCTCAGGTTAGGCCATTCATTGGTTGGACATGCCCTCAATCTCTGCTCTATCTTTAAACCTGCACACTTAGCTTCTTTGTTTCTGTGGCTGGTATTATGGTTATCCTGTACTATATGGCTAATATCTGCTTATAATTTATTAAATACCATGTATGTCGTTCTAGGTCTGGGTTACCTCATTCAGAATGATCTTTTCCAGTTTCATCCATTTGCCTGCAAAATTCATGATTTCCTTGTTTTAATTACTGAGTATTATTCCATTGTGTAAATGTACCACATTTTCTTTATCCATTCTTCAGTTGAGGGATACTATGAACATAGTTTAGCTTGTCCTTGCAGTATTTTTTTTGGGGGGGGGGATGTGCCTAGGAGTGATATAGGAAGAACTATTATCATATTCTAAAATACTACCAGATTGATTTCCAAAGTTCTTTCACTCCCAACAGTAATGGAGGAGTGTTCCCCTTTCTACACAGCCTTGTCAACATGTGCTGTCACTTGTGCTTTTGATCTTAGCCATAATGATGCATGTAAGATGGAATCTCAGAATTATTTTGATTTGCATTTTTCTGATGACTCAGGATGTTGAGCATTTCTTTAAGTGCTTTTCCATCACTTGAGATCTTCCATTCATTAAATGTTTTATTTAGCTCTGTACCCCACTTTTCATTACATTATTTGATTTATTGGTGTTTACTTCCTTGAGTTCTCTATATATTTTGGATATTTATCCTCTAATAGAGAAGACGGGGCTGTCCAATTATCTCCATACTTATTCAACATAGTAGTTGAAGTTTTAGATAGAGCAATAAGACAACTAAAGGAGATCGGGGGATACAAATAGGAAAGAAAAAAGTCAAAGTATCCCTATTCTCAGATGACATCACAGTATATGCAAGTCATCCCCAAAATTCTACCAGAGAACTCCTATAGCTGATAATACCTTCAGTAATATGGCTGGTTACAAAATTAACTCAAAAATCAGTAGCCCTCCTTTACACAAATGATAAAAGGGCTGAGAAAGAAATTAGGCAAACAGTACTTGTCACAGTAACCATGAATAATAAAGGGTATCTTAGTGTAACTCTAACCAAGCAAGTGAAAGATCTGTATTGCTAGAAATTCAAGTTTCTGAAAAAAAAAAATTGAAGAAGGTAGAAGAAGATGGGAAGATCTCCCATGCTCATGCTCATGGATAAGAAAGATTAACCTAATAATGCTGGCTATCTTACCAAAAGCAATTTACAGATTCAGTGCAATTCCCATCAAGCTACCAACACAACTCTTTACAGAATTTGAAGGGATAATTTTCAATTTCATGTAGAAAAAAGTAACCCAGAATAGTTAAACAATAGTTGTGAAATCAAAGAACTTCTGGAGTCATCACCATCCCTGACTTCAAACTGTATTACAGAGCAGTAATAAAAGCAGCATGGTACTGGCATAAAAACAGACTGGTTGATCAATGGAATCAGTTTAAAGACCTAGAAAAGTCAAAATACTTATAAACCTATAAAAACACCCAACGGGAAGTTGAATTTTGAGAAAGGAGCCAAAATCATATAATAGAAAAAAGAAAGTATCTTCAACAAATGGTACTGGTCTCACTGGATGTCTGCATGTAGAAAAATGCAAATATATCCGTATTTATCATGCTACACAAAACTCAAGTCCAAGTGCATCAAAGTTCTCAACATAAAACCACATACACCAACTCTATTTAAAAAAAAAGTGGGGAAGATCTTTGAACTCATTGGCAGAGGAGACAACTTCCTGAATAGAATAATAATAGCTCAGACTCTAATATCAACAACAAATAAATGGATCCTCATGAAACTGAAAAGCTTCTGGAAGGCGTTGGACACTGTCAATAGAACAAAATGGCAGCCTACAGATTGGGAAAAGAGGTCTTCAATTTCCCTACATCGTATAAAGAGCTAATATCCCAATTCTCTTGTACTCATTATATTTGGTCTCTCTTTTTTTCTTTTCTGATATTGTCACCTTCACTATCCATTCATACATTTCCATTTTTCCCCTCTGGCAATTTTGATATGAATGACTACACCTCTGTATCCTAACTCTTGCCTTGTTACTCAAGACAAGGATGATGTATTTAATATTCTTATTGGCTAATCAGACACTGAAAACTAGATGCATTATAGCCTCTGGAATGTTGTGATTTGCTTAAGGGGAACTTCTTTAGGTGATTATGCTGCCCACAATGTCAATATCTTGTGCCATTATGTGTTAACATATTCCCTCTAGAGAGCAGAAATTTTTTTCTTTCAGCACCCTGTGGGAAAGCTGCTATCAAAAGGTGTTGGACAGATGAGATTCATGCAGCTAAACCTCTAACAGGTGAGAAACATTATTTTCATATTTGTGACTTCAGAGATACATTATTACAGATTTGGTAAATATGTATATTTTAGTATTTTTGACTAAAATACTCTTCTAGCCACTAGAAAAGGATTATTAAATATAATAGCCCAGTATTCTTTAAATGTTTATTGTTATGATAAAGGTGAAATACCATCTTTGGAAGAAGGCAATTCCCTAAAATCAATTAATTCCTTATAAGAAATGAGTATGTGAAAGACCGTCATTATTGTATGGAAAGAAAAGGTTACATTTGATATATTAAAATTCATGATTATTTTAAGAAGTGCTAAAGTATGGAAACATTCCCCAACATTGTCATGTAAAGTGGTTAAATGAGATTAGGCTGAGCAAAACTTACCTATGTGTACTCAGAAATTAGAAGATATAATATCTAAATAAAATTCAAATAAAAGGGTAATAAGGAATAATGACCTTGACAAAACATCTGGGAAGTGTCATCTTTTTGATGAGCAAGTGCAATACTTGAGCAGACTATTGTATACTACAGCATAGGATGATTATTCTTTATATGCTTCTAAATTGATGCTACAAAGTTTTACTTACAATGGACATGCACCTAAGGTTTACTTTAAGAACTTAACTAAGTAATTCCCAGATAAAGTTATGACCAATTATGACACCAAGGATGCTTAAAAAAATATGTAATGATGCAGAAGGAAAAATAACATGCATGGATATGCTGCTGATATCTCACTTCTTCCTAAATATCTTATTAACTTTAAGTTCTTCACAATGTACCCACTTTCTGTCTAGTAAGATTCAGAAAAAATGATTACATAGTAATATTTTGACAACTGAAGGAACTAGATAGAGAAAGTAGACCCGAACTGTGTGAGTTTCTGTTTCTCTGCCCAGGCTATTTCCCAGTGCTCCTTTGGTTGAGATAGCTTGGATCATGAGTTTAAGTTACATTGTTTGAGAAGCCTGAGGAGAATTTATTATGGAATGCTTTAATTTATACTACTACAGGCTAAAGAAATTGAGGCAGCTGGTTAGTGTTCCCAGAATATAATAAGTTATGCAGAGAAGTAAAGTGTAATATGGGAGCCTTTGAAAGACACAAAGCTAGTGTCACTGAAATCAGGACAGGCGATCCTTTAAGATAACATCTTGGAGAAGCAGATTCTTCTGACCAGGGGTCAAATCCATGTAGATCCATGGAAGGAGCCCTCAGACACTCAATTTTATACTTCTCTGTTCTCTGTCTTTTCTTGTTGGCTATTATTCAGATCTTCTCTATCACCTCCAGCACCTATATCTGTATGTTCAACATTTTTCTGACTAACTAGCCAATGTAAAGTTTCTCCATCTTGTTTGAAAAGTTGAGGTAGGTACAGTTGTTTCTAGAAGATACACTGTATTGTTCTGCTGTTTGTCTTGAGGCCATTGAGATGCATTTTAATGCCCGAAGAAAACTTGATGAATTGCATTTTTAAGTAGTTTTGGAGAGGTATAGGGACAGCTATCATTCACAGACCTAAAAACTAAAAGAAAAATACAAAGAAATTAAAATATAAGAATCAAACCAATACAGCAACTAAAATAAAAATCCCAAATCAAAACAAGCAAAAATAATAGAGTATAAAAGATGGATATAATATACTTAATATTCTGTTTGCATGCCTCAAAGTCCAAGGATTCATATCTCTGTTTGTAATGTTAAGGTAGTCATTCTTATGGAAGTCAGTATCTCATATTACATGATGCTGTACAGAGCATGGGATCTTCCATTCTGAGTTATTTAGGACACTCATTAAAATAATTTGATGAATGTCAGTTTTATTTTTACTTAAGTTTGGGTTTTTCTCTTGGCTTTCTAAATTATGAATGTAGGTCTCATCATCTGTATAATAAAGTGCACAATTAATTAATTATGGTGAAATATCTTTATAATTTGAATGACATTAACAATATATTAACAATTTGACAATTGCACTCAAATTATACCACAGAAAATTTCACTTGAAATATTTGAAAACTCTTTCCATTGCAAAAGACACTGAATTTAGATTTGAGAGCAATAAATATTGGAGATGTATAGATTTTCACCTCTCTATGTACAGGAATTTTCTTTACTGAATCTTTAAGATAAATTTAGCATGAGTAGAAAAATGTTCAAGGAAAGAAGAGAACTTTGACAAACCAATAATTAAATACTCAATGAAGACTCACAATTATTTTCAAAATGAAATATGAATCTAAAATAGTTAATTTATTTTATATAAGTTGCTCTTATTTTATGAATGACTAAAAAATGAATTTATTGTAAACTTTCACAGTATATTGATTGATGATAAAATTACCAAAAGTTATTCAGTCAATGAAATGGTTAAAATCATGTAGCATTTGATGGGAATGAGTTTTTCCACATAATTTCAACTTGAACAACCACCAAGTGTTTCAGGTAGTTATTCATTTAAAAATATTTTAAATAATGAAGGTATTGCCATAATATTGAAACTCAGATATCAAAACTATGCTTTCTTGAATTTGAATATTTGCCAAAGATAATATATTTGAAATAAATTTTATTATGCTTTCACTATTGATATCCAAAAGTGAATAACTTGATTAGACATTTGAATAACGTTTTTAAATAGTGGAAGAGAGTTCTTTAGGGATAGCTCAGCACCTAAGAGCATTTATTGCATTTACAGAGTAACTGGTTTTGTTTCCCAACACACAATGTCTCTCACAATCATCTATAACCCTACTTACAGGGGAGCCAATGCCCTCTTTGAAACAATGCCCTCTCAAGAACTAGGAATATTTTTGATGAACATACACACATGCAGGCATATACATAATACATATATATAATATATATACATACATACATATCTTCAGGAAAAATGCATCCATACATAAAATAAATATATTTAATTGCATTGACAGTAGTGGAAGAAATTATTTTTCAAATTTGGTGATGTGATGCAATTATCAAGGTGGTAAAATGTACATATAAAAGGAAGTTTTTAATCTATCTCTGTTATTATATTCTGCCTTAAAGCAGTTTACATCTCTTGCCACAATGTAATGCAGGCATAGCAGGGATTAAAAACAGCACAGTGCATAAATGGAACAGCATAAATATATTTAGATGTATTACAGTTCCATTTATATGATTACTTTCACATAATGTACCTATGTGATGATGATAAATTCATAGTCAAAAGCTAGAAAAAGTTTTGGCTTTGAGAAGCTAGTATAAAATTTCCCACATTATAAAAAATGTTATTGAAAGAAGTGATATTTCATACTTGATTATGATCATAAAAATTTCCAGATCTGAAAATAGTTTGAACAACAATGAAAAAAAATCAATCATACCATCCATCCTCTTCTCTAAAATTGTACTTAACTTTATCTTTTGAAATGTTCCTAGGACCCAATACTGTAGAATTTTAGACACTGAATAGTAAAATATGTTGCTGGAGATAACAAGTATGATCTGATCCTATAAAAAACTATCCTAGATATGAAGAAATTTAGTGTGCAAACATGTACTTGTAGATAATATAAAATATCTCTTCATATGAATGTAATCTCAGAGAATAGGAATAGTCTAAGGCATGCTCTTCAGAAGTAGAAGAAAAAAAGAAATTGAGATATATGATAGTTACTTTCAAGGAACATTCATTTCTGCCTATACAAATCATTTATAAAATATCACGAAGAATTTTTGAAGGCATTACCAGATTATCTGTAGGTTACTGGCATTTTTTCTTCTTCTCTCAAGAAATAATGCCTAGAAATGAAAGTAGTATTAATTTTAGATGTAGGTAATAAAAATGTAATGTAAGTTGAAATGGAAATTTTCCAGAATGTGAGCACTAAGCAAAATTATAACATCACTGTCAAGGATAATTAAATGTTTCCAAATAAAGAAAAAACATATTACATAAGTGATTGCCATCAAACAATAAGTTATATTATAAAGGAAAGTGTGCATTTCATTTTCTTTAACTGAACTGAAAATTAATTAGAACCATACTAAAGTGAGTAAGTTTGTGGAGAAGAGGGCTGTGAAGAAATGATCATTTTCATCAGCATTATTGACACTATAATAGATCTTGAAATTAAAGACAGAGAATGGGAAAAATAGTTTCATTATCAAGAAATACAATATTTTTATGAAAAATAAATATTTTTGCTTTAAAAATCCGCCAAAACGTAGTAAAACTGGTTCATTTCTCTTCTACAGGTGATGCACTTCATTCTCTTTCCTTCTCATCTATGAATCATGAAGCTGAAAATCAATGTTACTGAGTTCTTTTTTCTTGGCTTGACACAGAATCCTAGTAGGAAGAACATAGTGTTTTCCATTTTCCTGTTCTTTTATATGGGGACATTAGTAGGTAACTTGCTGATCATTGCTACCATCAAGACAAGCCAGGCCCTTGGGAGTCCCATGTACCTTTTCCTGTTCTATTTATCCTTGTCTGACATGTGCTTTTCTACAATAGCCCCTAGAACGATTGTGGATTCCCTGCTGAAGAAGGCCTCTATCTCTTTCAGTGAGTGCATATTCCAAGTCTTTACATTTGATTGGCTCTCTGGAGATCTTTGTCCTCATCCTCATGGCCATTGACTGCTATGTAGCCATCTGTAAACCCCTGCACTACATGACAATCATGAACCGCCAAGTCTGTGGGGTGCTGGTGGCCATAGCCTGGGTGGGATCCTGTGTGCATTCATTAGTTCAGATTTTTCTGACCTTGAGTTTACCCTTCTGTGGTCCCAATGAGATTGATCACTATTTCTGTGACTTGCAGCCACTGTTGAAACTTGCCTTCTCAGACACATATATGATCAACCTGCTTCTGGTGTCCAACAGTGGTGCCATTTGTACAGTGAGTTTTCTTATGCTTATGGTCTCATATGTCATCATTCTGTATTCCTTGAGAAACCATAGTGCTGAAGGGAGAAGAAAAAACCATGTTCACTTGTGTCTGCCATATCATAGTTGTCATCTTGGTTTTTGTGCCTTGCATATTTATATACAAACGTCCTGCAACCACCTTCCCTATGGACAAGATTATACCAGTGTTTTATACAATTTGTACTCCTTTTCTAAACCCTCTGATTTACACACTGAGGAATGGAGAAGTGAAAAACGCCATGAGGATGTTGTGGAGCAAAAGATCTTCAGGTGACATATAAGGAATATCAATTTGTGTTAATTTTAATAAAGAAAATGTTAATTTTCAGTTATGTTTAGAATAGCACCATCTTAGGAAGAGAAGTTTGATCTCTTCTAGAGAATAGGTAAAATGAATGTATCCTAAAGTAATATATCAAATTGTTCTTTTGGAAAAGAAGAGGTAAAAGGAAGATGCAAATGTTTATCTCAGTCACATTGTTTTAAATGTTGATCCCTCTAGGTCCATGTTTAGGTCTTACAACTTATATTCAGAGCCCACAAAATTTGCCTCTCACATGATTTATTTTATTACAGATTTATTTCTTTATGATTGTGACTGTTTCTTGATGATGTTTTTATTCAAGTCTTCTTCAATCAAAGGAATATACTATACTAACAAATGTATAGAAATGTTGTTTCCACCCTTCCCAGACCCACCCTCCCACCCTCTACCCCCTGGACACTATGATGGAGATGTAACCTGAAGCAATAAATAAATAAATTTAAACAGGAAAAAAAAAAAGAAAGAAATCCAGAGCAATCTACATCCTAACTCCAATCAATATACTTTCAGTCTCATTCACAAAACTTTATTAAGTCTTTGGGAATTTTTTCCTTACATTGTCTTTTTTTTTTCCTTTATTTTTTATTTCTTTAAGTTACATCTCAATCACAGTCCCCTCCCTATTCCCTCACCAGTCCCACACTCCCACCCTCAACCCCCCATCCTCTTCCCTTTTTTTTTTTCCTTTTAAGTTTAAGGTATATCTTATTTCCCCCTACAGTTTCCCCTTTCAGTCCAACAAATGGCTCTTTCTCTTATAATAATAAATACAATACAGTATAACAGAGGTAATTAGGCCACAGTTATGAGGGTTATATGGCTTAGTGTACATTTCCAATGTCCAGTCCATATGTATTTGGTACCTGACTTTAACATTCTACTATCTAACCATCTCCATGAGTTTAAAGTTCTATATCTGACTCAACATTCATACTAATTGCAACACAATTTTAAAAGTATCTTCTTAGATGTATAACACTCTCTTGACTCCTAAACAACTCAAAATTTAATTATGAGACTCTATCTATCTGTTCTTCATTCACCTCAGAGACCTGAGAGGGATAAATATATCTGATTTTATAGGAAGTACAGGGTCTGCAGCTTCCCAAACTAAGCAATGACATACCAGTGGCTGCCTGGACAGTTCCCATTTTCTCTCCATACATTACAGCATCACTCTTCAGTCATTTGGCCCGGCTTCTCTGACAGACATTGATTGTACAGCAGGGGTTATGAAGGACTTACCTACCCTGTCTTGGCAGAGCTAGGCTGTCGATATACCTGCTTCCAGGTTTTGTCCTTTTTGGACAGCATTCTGTCTACAGGTGGAGCAAGGGGCTTTTCCTACCAAGAGATAGGCTTGTGACTAATTCAATCATCTCCCACTGGAGATTCTTTGATGCTCATCTTCTACTTGGAGGAGAATAGGGGGTGCTGTCAGGAGTTGATATGTCTTGATATAAAAAAAATCTAAAGTTATGAAAACATCTTTGAATGCCTTATTCTGCAGATCTCTTGAGGTTTTTGAAGAGGCCCTATCTATCTCTTATATTAGGGTAAGCAGATGTTGCTTGTCTCTTAGCAGCTTTATTTCTTATTAGCTTAGCAAGTAACTATAATAGGCTGTCACAGTACCTAACAGAATGACCGGCTTGCATAACCATTAGTTTGCATTTCTTAATTATCCTAAACAGTTTATGACAGTTAGTAGTAAAGGGCCGAAACATCACATTTCATTTTTTTTCTTTACCTCCTAACCCTTCCATCCCATTTCTCTGGGGTGGGGTTTCCTTATATAACAGTCCCTCATCTCAGTTGAGAGGTCGTATGAGGGCCAAGAGCCTCTTCATTCATTGGGGATCTACGAAGCAGTACCATCAGTGAAGTGTCTCGTTGCCCGGGAGAGAGAACTACTAAACAAACAAATCAATAAGCATACTATAGATAGAAAAGACTAAAAAATAGAAAAAAATATAATTAATATATAAAAATAAATAAAAATTAAAAATAGGAAATCTATGTCCAAGTTCCCTTTGGTGTGTTAGTTGTAGTATTGATATCTTCTACTATATAGCTAAAATCCTACTATATGTGAATAGATGCCCTATGTGTCCTTCTGAGTCTGGGTTAGTTCACTCAGTATGAGCTTTTCTAGTTCCATCCATTTGGCTGCAAATTGCATAATTTCATTGTTCCTGATAGCTGAATAATATTCCATTGTGTAGATGTACCACAGTTTTTTAACCCATTCTTCGGTTGAGGGACATCTGGGTTGTTTCCAGTTTCTAGCTATTACAAATAAGGCTGCTATAAACATAGATGAGGAGACTTCCTTATGATTCCGTGAAGAGGCATTTGGGTGTATACCCAGAAGTGGTATGGCTGGGTCCTGAGGCAGAGCTATTCCAAGTTTTCTAAGATATCGCCAGACTGTTATTGGTATAGAAACAGACCATTAGATCAATGGAATCGAATTGAAGATCCAGAAATAGACCCACACACTTATGGCCACCTAATTTTTGACAAAGAAGCCAAAACGGCACAATGGAAGAAGGACAGCATCTTCAACAAATGGTGCTGGTCCAACTGGATGTCCATTTGTAAAAGAGTGAAGTTAGACCCATACTTATCACCTTGTACAAAACTTAAGTCCAAGTGGATCAAAGACCTTAACATAAGGCCGGTCACACTAAATCTACTAGAAGATAAAGTGGGAGAAACCCTCGAACTAATTGACACAGGCGACAACTTCCTAAACAGAACACCAACAGCTCAGGACTTGAGATGAACAATCAATAAATGGGACCTCATAAAACTGAAAATCTTCTGTAAGGCAAAGGACACTGTCATTCGAACAAAACGGCAGCCTACAGACTGGGAGAAAATCTTCACCAACCCCACATCTGACAGAGGGCTAATATCCAAAACCTACAAAGAACTCAAGAAATTAAATGCCAAGAAACCAAATAATCCAATCAAAAAATGGGGGACAGAGCTAAATAGAGAATTCACAAAGGAGGAATCCCTAATGGCTGAGAGACACTTGAAGAAATGCGCAACATCCTTAATCATCAGAGAAATGCAACTCAGGACGACTCTGAGATTCCATCTCACACCTGTCAGAATGGCTAGGATCAAAAACTCAAATGACAGCACATTCTGGCGAGGGTGTGGAGAAAGGGGTACCCTACTCCATTGCTGGTGGGAATGCAGGCTTGTGCAACCACTATGGAGGTCAGTCTGGTGATATCTTATATTGTCTTTTATGGTTATAATCCATTTTTGCATTTATTGCTGGCATAATGTCTGTTATAAAATCTTGTATGTTTTTTTTAAGTATGTCAAACATATTTCTTCCCAGACAGCCTTTTATGTGATACCAATTCTACTATCCTTGTAGTTTTATATTGAGGAAAGCAATATAGTAAGCTTTAGTGGGAAGTTTATTTCTAATGTGTGTTTCTGGAATCAGAAATATTTTCAACTCCCACTGAACACCTAAAACTGACAATTTGAGATGATAGGTGATTTTTCCCACATTGTCTAAGACTGCACACTGCTTTTTATTTTGTCTTATAATGAGGTACCATAACTACTGTCCTTTTCAAAATAAATTTATCAAGATATTTTAATAATTGATTTTTTTCAGTATTAAAACCTGGTAATACATGTTCATAAAGAAAAACAAAAACAACTTGAATTTTGTATAAATCTGAAGTAACTTTAGCTTTTAGGTACTTGAAAATGTTGAGGTTCTACAAAAACAAAATAAATTTTTCCGTGGGGGGAGAAATTTTGTTTCAAGGTGCATTGTGAGTGTGTGGTATTTATTTGTGTGTGAGCATGTTCCATGTTCTTTCTTTTCCTTTTCACGTACTTTTTAGTCTTAACAACTAACCAAGAAATGTCTTTAAGCTTAATTGTTACTGTAATTGTGCTATGGCTAGGCTATGTTTGTGAATCTCTCTCTCTCTCTCTCTCTCTCTCTCTCTCTCTCTCTATATATATATATATATATATATATATATATATATATATATATATATATTCCTATCATCTATTTATCTATCTACATACAGAGATAGACACATACAAAATACATGCACATGTCTATATGTACACTAGATCATTTATTATTTACTTTTGAGATTATGCTCTATTGGCTAATTTGTGAATGTCATTACTCAGATGCCATAATAATGTTAAAACAAGTAGAGAGAACTCACCCATTGGCAGAATCCCTCTGAGGTTATGAAGATTCCACTTGTGACTTCACAAAATTCTATTTTTAAATTTAAATATCTTATACTCTTGAACTTTGGGGAATATTGTTTCATCTTAAAAATATGCATTATCATGAATTTTAATGCAAGATTAATATGATTATAGAATATTATGGCTTGAATTTGAGTTAAGGGTAGCTGTGTATTACCATGTGGCTACTAGGAATCAAACCTGGGCCCTTAGTATGATCAGTGAGTATTTATAATTGGTGAAACATCTCTTCAGCCCAGAAATTATTTGAATTTTCAACATATCCCATAGGCTCAGCCTGCAGTGCTGCTTTGAAGACTTTCAACCTGTGGTTTATTGCTGAAAGTATGTTAATAGGTTATGGACTTTGAGTTTATATATATTTCTGGTTCCATCTCCAAGATCTCTGGCTCAGATACCATGAGAAAATGTGGGTTCATGCTCCAGACACCACAGATATAGTTGTCTCTATGGTCATGTCTTCCTTTCAGCTTTGAACTGAAAGGTCTCTGAATCCATGAGCCAAAAGTATCTTTTCTTTCATTAAGGTGTCTTTGTCAATATTCTGCCATAACAATGACAAAAATGCTAATATAATCTGTACATGTCCCCAGTCCAGATGTAAATATTTATGTAGACTGGAATTTAATAGTGTGAAGACCTATAGTAGGAGATTTGAAAATAATAGATCAATCTAATCACATAGCATACTATTCTTCCTATTAACAGACAAATAGTTTTATCACAGATGTGAATTATATTAGAGTTCTCAGTGCAACCAGGAATGAGTAGCTGGAAGAGAAATAGAAATATTAAAATAAGATATCTAACAACAATGTGGATAGTTGATTTTTTGTTAATATTCATCAACACAGCTGTACATCATTTATAACACAGCTATATTCTGATGAAGATCACAAGCAAAAAGGGTCTATAAATGCTGTATAGCATTTTTAGACATGGATAACATGAAACAGATCCCAGAGGTATCAAAGAAGACATGAGGTATGTGGGAAAAGCAGCCTTTATAAGATACATTAACTTTTGTTGAGCTGATAACTCCTTACATCCCAAGAACATTCACTAAGGTCTTCCTCAAAGCCCTCTTTACTTGTTATTCATACATCATTATTCCAGTATGTTCTTCTCAGCCACCATCTTTGCTTTTATCCTTATGCTTAGTTCTGTCTGTGATAACAAAGCACTTGATTTTTCTTATATCATGATTGTCCCTGCTCTAAATCCTTACCTACCTTCTGGGAAATACAGACAACTCAAGCTACACAAAGAAACCCTGTCTCAATATGGATAGATATATCCACATGGAATGGATCTCTAAGAAAAATAAAATAAAATAAATAAACACATGGCTTTGGTCCCAATACTTGGGAAACAAAGAGATAAATAGGTCACTTGTGAGCTCAAGGCCTGCTTGATCCACAGAGCAAATCCATGGCATCTTAGGCTACACAATGAAACCCTTCTCAATAAAAAAATAAAATAAAATAAAATAAACATACATCACTCCAGAAAAGGATATTTGGAGTCCATACAGACTTGTTTTGAATTATTAGCATGAAAATGGTTATATGTTCAATAGTAATAGTGATATTATGCATCTTTAAGAGAGGTTCAAAATCTAGCAGACCTGGATACAAAAGGGGCTGTTGGATTGGATCAGTCTATACTTATGATGACTTCAAATTGGAAGACAAGGCTTTTTATATTGGGAGAGAGTTTTTGTGTTTGTGTCAACAGGGGGAAAGAAAAGGCTTTGGATTCCATACATAGTAATAACAATTAGATTTGATAGAGGGAGACCTCCTAAGGATCTTGACTGTAGATAGGAAGAAAGAAGTCAAGAGGAAAAACAGGACATGTGGTGTATATGCGACACCTTCTATATGTAATAACTCTAAAACTGACTGGGACATATAAATGTATCCAGCCCAAATTCAGGTATGCATGGCCAATAAATCTCATGATGGATTCATCATGCCATCCTTTCATATGGCATGGATGGAGATTTTATCACAGTTTTGTTTACAATCCAAACTCACTTATAAAGACAAATGACTCTCACCTGCTCAAACAAAGAGCAAAGAATCATCTTTAACTGATATGTGCACACTGTACATTCCATAAATATATTATTGCAGCACTACATATTACTTGTGAGGGTTTATATGTTTACAAAACAAGAATAACAGAAACTAATTGAAGGGAGAAGGTCTTGAGAAGATTCATCCTCTAGGATTCTGAGACATATTTATTCCAGCATCCTGCTTTATCCAACCCCACATGACCTCAGTTCATCCAGTCTTAGAGACTGATCTAGTCAGGACTTCACTTAATCCAAAACTTTCATAGAAGCCAGAGACTGGCCAAAAATTTTTATAGCAAACTTTTCAGAAATAACCTTTTCCCTAATTTTTCTCAACCTCTTTATAACCACAAGCATCTATCACCAGATAGAACAATGAAAACCTACCCACACCAACATAAAGAAATGGGACATTATTCTACTTGAGATTGGCTACTGATTTGGAGTGTAGGATTCCTTTTTAGGGGCCCAATGGAAAATTAGGGAATACAGAAATATCATATAGGAATATTATGATAAAAGGAGAGATTATTGAATCTACTCTTCAACTAAGAACTATTGCTATTCTCAAATAAAGTTATTTTGTTTACATTTACATGGATTATTATATATTGATACAGGTTTAAAGTTTTTATTGGCATAAATCTTTGTATATTTTTATGAAAATTAAGGTTATTTTGTTACAACATAATTTTTTTCAACTATTGTATAAGGTATTGGAACTTTTTAACTCATTTAAAAAGGGAATGCTGAGGAGCGAAGATGGCGGCGACCTACACTGACGCATTCTGAACGCGGGGAAAAAAGAGCCATAAAAAACACAGAGTTATTGGGCACTGTGCAAAAACCGGAGGGGCTAGACCCCCCCCCCCCGGGAACACTCACAGCTCCCAAGGGACTGTTAAAAGTCCCAGGGCAAGGCTCTCCACATCTCTCACAGACACGGAGGCCACTAAACCGGGGATTCGGGAACTCCCATTTGGTGAGGCGCCTGGTAAGATCGATCCCAACTTACAGCAGGCAGAATCAGGGTCCACTTGGCCATAGATCGCTGTCCTATTGGGCTCCCCACATATCAGGTTGAACTTATACCCACTTAGAAAAGGTTGCGAGATAGTGGAAGCCTTAGCAAGGAACAAACAGGGGGCTCAGCGGGTGGTCCGCAGCCGCTCGTGAAGCGGAGGGCGGGAGGTTCTGAGAGAGCGCGGGAAGCTGGGAACAAAAAGGCAGGTGGTCACGGTAGCGCAGCTGGGGAGGGAGCACGGCTGGCAGGGCCAAATCCCCGCCAGTCCACGGCAGGTCATCTGGGGAGAGAGACAGGCGTGGGTGGGGCCAGGGGTCCGTGCACCCACGGCGGAGCTGCTGGGACGAGAGGTGCACTCAGGCAGCCGGAGGATCCGGGGCTTGGGGTACCCATGGAACCCGTGGCGGCGCAGACAGGAAGGGAATAAGGCACAGGGTCCAGCCCTGTGGCAAGAAGACTAGAGAGAAACCAGAAATCGGGACCATAGCTGTATCCAGGAAAATCCAGACATATCAGGTGTGGAGCCAGACCCTGTCAGCCTCCAGGACGACAAACAAAGGCCACAGAATCTGTGCCTGGGCAAACAGGCCTATACCATCAGAACCATTACAGGCTGATAATTCAGAGTGCAACACAGAGAAGTCTGAATTGGGAGCAGTGAAACAATCCTGGTCCATTACTCACAACCTGGGAATAGGCTGAACCAGATCACAGTGACTCTGGCCATTAAAATCACAGTGACCTTGAAATCCCCCTGTAAGCAATGACAGATAGCCAAGTAACTTGTCCCCTGCACCAAATCATCCACTGTGGTTCCAAGCACAGAAAACAGACAGCTAAATGCATCCAATGGCGAAAGGTCAAAAAAAAAATAGAAATCAAGGAATTATGACTCCAACAAAGCAGAACCACCCTAGCTCATCCAATTCGGATGACCACACACCAACAGAAACACATGAAAACATTGACAATTCTGCAGTATGAAAAGTGATAGAGTCCCTGCAAGAAGAACTTAAATCTATGAAGGAATTCAAAGAAACCACAATTCTACAAATCAAAACAAGGAACAACACCATTAAAGAGCTCCAAGTCAAGGTGACAGAGCTTGAACAGGAAAAGGAAAAAGCCATGAAATATTTTCATACAAAAACAAGCAAGCTGGAGAAGGAAATGTACAAAACGAACAAAACCATACAAGACATGAAAATAGAAATAGAAACAATAAAGAAAACACAGTCAGAGTTAAAAGAGGAAGTGGAGAACCAAGGGAAGAAAACAGGAACTACGGATGTGAGTATCAACAATAGGATGCAAGAGATGGAAGACAGGATCTCAGGCATGGAAGATTCAGTGGAAGAAATCAGTACAACATCCAAAGAAAATGAGAAGGCTAAAAAAATCTCTCACCCACAACATCCAAGAAATCAAGGACTCAATGAAAAGACGGAACCTAAGAATTATAGGTATAGAGGAAAGAGAGGACTCCCGACTCCAAGGTCCAGGAAATATCTTCAACAAAATCATAGAGGAAAACTTCCCAAACCTGAAAAAAGAGATGCCAATAAAAATCCAAGAGGCTTACAGAACACCAAACAGATTAGACCAGAAAAGAAACTCCTCTCGCCACATAATAATTGAAACTCCAAATGTACAGAACAAAGAAAGAATATTAAAAGCTGTAAGAGAAAAAGGTCAAGTCAAGTCACATACAATGGCAGACCCATCAGAATTACACCTGACTTCTCCCCAGAAACGTTAAAAGCTAGAAGGGCCTGGTCAGATATACTACAAGTCCTGAGAGATCATAGGTGCCCAGCCAGACTACTTTACCCAGCAAAACTCTCTATCAACATAGATGGAGAAAACAAGATATTCCATGACAAAATCAAATTTAAACAATATCTACCCACAAACCCAGCCCTACAGAAAATCCTAGAAGGAAAATCCCAACCCAGAGAAGAAAACTCCACCCAAGAAAACAAAGGGAATAGAAAACCCCTCAGCAACTAAACCAAAAGAGGCACAGGACCACCACCTATACCAAACTAATGGGAAATAACAACCCCAGGTCACTAATATCC
>CAJQZJ010000309.1:4384640-4399308 GCA_907164525.1 Lophiomys imhausi | reverse complement strand
GAATAGGGAGGGGTTTGTTACTGAGATGTAACTTGAAGAAAAAAAAATAAAGTATTTAATTAAAAAAATGGAATGCTTACTTCAGTCCTTTTAATAGCTACTCTTACAAACTGTTTAGAATAATTAAGTAATTCAAGTTATACATTTCTCAATCAGACTCATGGTCAGGTCAGATACAAGTTTAGTTTATCACAGAAATAGTATTTCTAAGTTACATAGATAGTAAATATCTAAAAACAAGTAATGTGTGCCTATTCAGATGTGTGATAGACAGACAGACAGATAGATGGTCTTCAAAAACCTCAAATACCTATAGAATATGGCATTTAAAGTTGTTCTTATTAATGTAATTTTTTTTTACTTGAGACATGTCAGCTATTAGCAGCACCCCATTTGACTTGGAAGAAGATGATGATCATCAAAATATCCCCATTAGGAGATGGATTCTACCTGGTGAAGAAAATACTCTATTACCTCTGTAGACAGAATGGCTGTCTGAAGTGAGCAAAACTTAAATGCAGGCAAAGTCAACTGCCCAACTCTGCTGAGACAGGGCAACCAAGTTATTCATACTTCTGCTTCACAAATATATCTGTCAGATATTCTGGGGCAGAAGGTGGAAGATGATGCTCCAGTATTATACAAAAATATTGAGTGACTGAATTGACAGTAAACTGCCTCTATCGTTTCTATAGTTTTGGAAGCTGCTTGTTCTTTATTCTGTACAATCAAGTAATTTTATGATTTCTCAAGTCTTTAATGGGGTTGTAGATTAAACAGTCAAAGTAGTGCAATAAAACTTAAGTTGTTTAGGATTTTAAAAGTTACTTTAGATCTAAGAAGATGTTTTGAGGAATGCAATGCATGCTAGGATATAAATTGAGGTGTGTATGGGGGGGTGGATTCCAAGATGGTGGCAGCCACATTGATGCATTTTGAACACAGGAAAACAGATATAAAACCACAGACTTATAAGATTCTGAGCAACAATCTGAGAGGTGCAAACCTGCTGGGTTTCACTCACAGACTCGGGACTAATAAAAGTTCCAGGCTAAGATTCTCCTCTCTCGGACACTCACAAAAACAGGCCAGGAAATCAGAAGAATATTCACCAGGAGAGGACCCATGGGTGTGAGCCACTCAAATACCCTGGTAGCAGTTCCAAACCCCAGTCAAGGTTACTCACCAGCTTCCTGGGCTCCCAGATTCCACACAGGCATTCTGAAACCAGGGGAAGATCTGCAGAGCCATGGGAATAGGTATATTCTCAGGGGAACCATTGTGGCGGCAAACCACAGCACATTCTAAGCTGCAGGACAACAGTGGGACCACAGTGGAGCAGTGGTCTGGGAGATGCAAGCATATTTGGGCTTTCCTAGAAAGGTGTTGGACATACAGGCCCCTCTATTGGATTTACAATCACTAGGAAGAACACTGCAGCTAGACAGAGCAGTGGGATACACTTCTGGTAGCAGGCTACACTACAGGCACCAGTGTAGTGTCCTGGGCCTTGGCAGACATTGGGCCCAATTGCCAGTATCCACAGGACAGCTCTGGCATCCAAAGCAAGACCAGCACAGCCACAGGAACAGTGAGATCACAGCAGGCTGAAAGGTGGGTGGTCATGTTGGAAGGCTGCTGGGAACTCCAATGAGTCCAAGCCCTGGACCAGTTGTGGGGTTAATATCAGAGCCAGGTGGGAAACCAGATCTTCAGCATCTACAGTTCCACCCTTGGAATAGCGAGTTCTTGGCCTGTGTGTACTGCCTGAGTGACTCAGACTACAAGGGCTTAGTGCTTAGGGCTGAGAGGCAAAGAGGTGCCCTGGGGACCATCTAGACAGATTGTACAACAGCAGAGATATATGTGTGTGCTGAAAGGCAATGTGGGGTGCGAGCCTATCTGGCCCTGCACAGCAAAGCCAGGGACAACAAAGAACTCGGTACTGGAAATACAGACACTGGAGGATCAGAGTCACCAGACACAGACACTGAGTGCTTCCTGACAGCCAGGAGACTGCACTCCCTCCCAATCAGATACTTTCAGGACTCCAGCTGGCAGATTCAACCCCCAAACTTAGGACCTCCAGAGTCCATAGCAGTGTCTGTGCAGGAGCTGGGCTTGGACACCAAGAGCATACCAGCAGAGTTGCTACACACTGAATACCCAGGCTACAATACAGAGAGCTCTGACTCAGGTGCAGTGAAACAATCCTGGACAGTTGCTCATTGCCTGGAGATGTGGGCTGTACCAGATCACAGTGCTTCTGGCTATTAGATGCACATTGAATCTGAGAACCCCCTGAGAGCAGCTTGGTAGGACCAGGATCACAGTCCCAACATATAAGCTTCAGGGAAGCTATAGCTCCAACCAACAGTCTGTGGCCTGCCAGCCTGCCCCTTCATAGCTATGAAGACCAGTTGGATCTCAAGAATCTGCAGGAACACATCCCACCACAACCTCTGACCTGAGTCCCCAATTGGGACACAACAGGAAGGAGTGAGCTCTGAGAGACACACTGAGAACCAACCTCCACACAAGGTTCCATCCAGCCTGTGGAGAGCTACAACCACAAAGCTATATGACTTCTACACCAAAGCATCCTTCTTGACACCAAGACCAGAAGGCACCAGGAACAAACAGACAAGAACAACCAGATGGCTAAAGATCAACGAAAGAGCAGATCTGAAGAAAGTCAGGGAAATATGACTCCAACAAAATGTAGCTATGTTAGTACTGCAAGCCCTGACCACTCCACCACAGCTGAAACACATGAAAATTATGACAAATCTATACTTTGGAAAGTGATAGAGTCTTTACAAGAAGAAATAAATCTCTGAAGGAATTAAAAGATTCCTCAATTTTACAAATGAAAGCAATGGGGAATACCATTAGCAATCTCCAAGCTAAAGCGGATCAACATGAATGAGAAAGAGACAAGACAATGAAAGATTCAAAAGAGTTGAAAGATTTGCAGACAAAGATAAGCAGGAAATGCCAAAAACAAATAAAATTGTTCAAGATTTGAAATTGGAAGTGGAAGCAACAACAACAACAAAAAACACAATCAGAGGTAATCCTGGAGGTGGAAAATCAAGGGAAGAGAACAGGAACTACAGGTATGAATATCAAAAATAGGATACAAGAGATGGAAGACATGATGTCAGTTGTGGAAGATTCGATTGAAGAAATCAGCACAACAACCAAAGAAAATGAGAAATCTAAAAATGTTCTCACCCATAACATCCAAGAAATCAGGACTCAATGAAAAGATGGAATCTAAGAATTATTGGGATAGAAGAAAGAGAAGACTCCTGACTTCAAGGTCCAGGAAACATCTTCAACAAAATCATAGAAGAGAACTTCCCAAACCTAAAGAAAGAGATGCCAAAAAAATTCCAAGAGGCATACAGAACACCAAACAGAATAGACCAGAAAAGAAATTCCTCTTGCCATATAATAATTGCAACTACAAATGTAAAGCAAAGAATATTAAAAGTGGCAAGAGAAAAAGATCAAATAACATGTAATGGAAGACCCATCAGAATTACACATGACTTCTCCTCAGAAACTTTAAAAGCCAGAAGGGCCTAGGCATACATCCTACAAGCCCTAGGAGAACATAGGTGCCTAACCAGACTACTATATTCAGCACAACTATCAACATAGATGGAGAAAACAAGATATTCCATGAAAAAATCAAATTTAAACAATATCTACCCACAAATACAGCCCTGCAGACGATTTTAGAAGGAAAACTCCAACCCAGAGAAGATAAATACACCTAAGAAAACAGAGAAAGCAAAAAACTCCACTGTAGCTAAACTAAAAGAAGCACTCAACCACCACTTAATCCAAAATAATAGGAAATAACAACATTTGGTCATTAATATCCATCAACATCAATGGACTCAACTCCTCAATAAAAAGACACAAGCTCACAGAATG
Organism: Lophiomys imhausi; assembly: GCA_907164525.1. Classification (NCBI taxonomy): domain Eukaryota; kingdom Metazoa; phylum Chordata; class Mammalia; order Rodentia; family Muridae; genus Lophiomys; species Lophiomys imhausi. The sequence continues at coordinate 4,395,360 of CAJQZJ010000309.1, read as the reverse complement.
GATTCTTAAACACGATCCAACATTTTGCTGCATACAGGAAATACATCTAACTAAAAAAGATAGCAACTACCTCAGAGTAAAGGGCTGGTAAAATGTTTTACAAGCAATTGGGCCCAGGAAGGAAGCTGGAGTAGCCATCCTAATATCAAATAAAATAGACTTTTAACTGAAGTTAATAAAAACTGTTGGGAAGGAAACTACATACTCATTAAAGAAAAAATTCATCAAGATGACATCTCTATACTGAATATCTATGCCTCAAATACAAGCGCATCCACATTTGTAAAAGAAACTCTTCTAAAGCTTAAAACTCACATTGATCCCCACACATTAGTAGTGGGAGACTTCAACACCCCACTCACAACAATGGAGAGGTCCTTGAGACAGAAACCAAATAGAGAAATAATGAGCCTGACAGAAGTAATGAACCAAATGGATTCATTACAGATAATTACAGAATGTTTCACCCAAACACAAATGGATACACCTTTTTTCAGCACCATAAGGAATCTCCTCCAAAATTGACCATATAGTTGGACACAAAGCAAGCCTCAACAGATACAAGAAAAATGAAATAACCCCTTGTGTCTTATCAAACCACCATGGAATAATGCTGGACTTCAAGGACAACAGAGATAATAGTAAGCCTGCACATTCATGGAAACTGAAAAACTCTCTACTGAATGAGCACTGGGTCAGGGAAGAATTAAAGAGGGAAATCAAAGACTTCTTGAAATCTAACAAAAATGAAGGCACAACATACCCAAACCTATGGGACACAATGAAATTAGTGCTTCAAGGAAAATTCATAGCACTAAGGGCCCTCAAAAAGAAAATTGTGACAGCTCATATTAGCGCAATAACAGCAGAACTGGAAGACCTGAAAAAAAAAAAAAAAGAAGAAGAAGAAGAAGCAAACACTCCCAAGAGGAGTAGAAGGCAGGAAATCTTCAAATTTAGGGCTGAAATCAACAACTTAGAAACAAAAAGAACACAAAGAATCAAGGAAAGCAAGAGTTGCTTCTTTGAGAAAATCAACAAAATAGACAAACCGTTACTCAAATTCACTAAAAGGCCGAAGGAAAAAACCCAAATCAACAAAATCAGAAATGAGAAGGGAGAAATAACAGCAGACATTGAGGAAATCCAGAGAATCTTTAGGTCTTACTTTTAAAAAATGTACTCCACCAAATTCGAAAACCTAACCAAAATGGACAATTTTCTTGATAGAATCAACCTACCAAAGTTAAAACAACATCAGGCTAACAGACTAAACAGCCCTATAACCCCTAAGGAAGTAGAAAGCGTTATTAAAAATTTTCCAACCAAAAAATTCCAGGGCCAGATAGTTTCAGCACAGAATTCTACCAGACCTTCAAAGAAGAGCTAATATCAATAATCTTCAAAATCTTCCACAAAATAGAATCAGAGGGAACACTGCCAAACTCATTCTATGAGGCCACAGTCACCCTGATTCCTAAACCACACAAAGACCCAACAAAGAAAGAGAGCTTTAGACCAATTTCCCGAATGAATATAGACACAAAAATACTAAATAAAATACTGCAAGCCGAATCCAAGAACATATCAAAAGTATCATATACCATGATCAAGTTGGCTTCATCCCTGGAATGCAGAGATGATGAAAATTCATCAGCATAATTCACCACATAAACAAGCTGAAAGAAAAAAAAATCACATGATCATCTCATTAGATGCTGAAAAGCATTTGCAAAATCCAACACCCCTTCATGCTAAAAGTCCTGGAGAGAATGGACATAAAAGGACCATACCTAGAAATAATAAAGGTGATATACAGCAAGCCAGTAACCACCATCATTAAATGGAGAGAAACTTAAAGCATTTCCTCTAAACTCAAGTACAGGGCAAAGATGCCCACTTTCACCAAATCTCTTCAACATATTACTTGAAGTTCTTGCTAGAGCAATAAGACAACTAAAGGAGATCAGGGGGCTACAAATTGGAAAGAAGAAAGTCAAATTATCCCTGTTTGCAGACAATACGATAGTATACATAAGCGGCCCCAAAAATTCCACCAGAGAACTCTTACAACTGATAAAGACCTTCAGCAAGGTTGCTGGATACAAAATTAATTCAAAAAAATTAGAAGCCCTTCTTTATACAAAAAAATAAATGGGCTGAGAAAGAATTAGTGAAACAGCACCCTTCACAATAGCCACAAACAATATAAAATACCTGGAGGTAATTCTAACCAAGTGAGTGAAAGACCTTTATGACAAGAACTTCAAGTCCTTGATGAAAGAAATTGAATAGGACATCAGAAGATGGAAAGATCTCCCATGCTCATGGATCTGTAGGATGAACATAAAAAAATGGTCATCTTGCCAAAAGCAATATTCATATCCAATGCAATTCCTATCAAAATACCACCACAATTCTTTATATACATGGAAAAAACAATCCTCAACTTCACATGGAATAACAAAAAACCTGGAATAGCTAAATCAATCCTGAATAATAATAATAATAATAATAATAATAATAATAATAATAATAAAACCACCGGGAGGTATCACCATCCAAGATTTCAAGCTGTACTACAGGAAATAGTAATAAAAAAAAACAGCATGGTACTGGTATAGAAACAGACCAGCGGATCAATAGAATCAAATTGAAGATCCAGAAATGAACCCACACACCTATGGTCACATAATTTTTGACAAAGAAGCCAAAACCGTACTATGGAAAAAGGACAGCATCTTCAACAAATGGTGCTTGTCTAACTAGATGTCGACATGTAAAAGAATGAAATTAGACCCATACTTATCACCTTGCACAAAACTTAAGTCCAAGTGGATCAAAGACCTTAGCATAAGGCCTGACACACTAAATCTATTAGAGGAGAAAGTAGGTAAACCCCTCGAACTGATTGGCATATGTGACAACTTCCTGAACAGAACACCAACAGCTCAGGCTCTAAGACCAACCATCAATAAATGGGACCTCATGAAACTGAAAATCTTCTGTAAAGCAAAAGATGCTGTCCTTTGAACAAAATGGCAGCCTACAAATTGGGAAAATATCTTCACCAACCCCAAATCTGACAAAGGGCTAATATCCAAAATTTACAAAGCACTCAAGAAATTAAATGCCAAGAAACAAAATAATCCAATCAAAACAATGGGGAACAGAGCTAAACAGAGACTTCACAAAGGAGGAATCCCTAAAGGCTGAGAGACACTTGAAGTGTTCAGCATCCTTAATCATCAGAGGAACGCAACTCAAGATGACTCTGAGATTCCATCTCACACCTGTCGGAATGGTTAAGATCAAAAACCCAAATGAAAGTACATGGTGGCGAGGTTGTGGAGAAAGGGGAGCATTCCTCCATTGCTGGTGGGAGTGCAAGCTCGTACAACCAATTAGGAAATCAGTCTGGCGATATCTTAGAAAACTTGGAATAGCTCTACCTCAAGACTCAGCCATCACTTCTGGGTATCCATTCAAATGATTCCTCAGCAGACCACAAGGATATTTCCTCATCTATGTTCATAGCAGCCTTATTTGTAATAGCTAGAAACTAGAAACATCCCAGATGTACCTCAATGGAGGAATGGATAAAAACAAAAGCAGTTTGGTACATCTACACAATGAAATACTACTCAGTCATCAGAAACAATGAAATTATGCAGTTTTTAGCCGAATGGGTGGAAATAGTGAAGCTCATCTTGAGTGAGCTAACCTAGACTCAGAGGACATCTAATCACTTATAATTAGATTTTAGCCATATAGTACAGGATAACTATACTACAACCAATGAACCAAAAGGAACAGAAACATAGACTTTGTTATCTGTCCAATGAGACACTTTGCCCTATTGGGGCTGCCTTGTAAGCCCCCAGTGTATAAGGAGGCTCTTGGTCCTCATAAAACTGCTGAACTGGTGTGGGTGACTGATATATAGGTATACTCCACTCTGGAGGAGTGTGATGGAAGGGATAGGGTGTAGAGGGTGGGAGGGCAGGACTGGGACAGGTTGAAAGAGGGTACTTCTATGGAGATGTAGCCTGAAGTAATAAATAAAAACAATTCAAAAAAAAAAGAAAGAAATTGAGTTAGACACAAATTTTGAGCTCACCAAGATAGAATAGATAATAGAATTCTTTCTCCAAAGACTGTCAAGTCAAATGGACTGGACATTGAGAATGTAATTCTTACCTGATAGTTCCTGTGACTGTTCCTATTGTATATAGTTTTGTTTGTTTGTTTTAAGCGAAAGAGCCTTTATCGCACTAAAAGGGGGAATGGATTGTGGTGCACTATGTTCTTCCTCACCTATATAAGGCATTCCCTGATTGGTTTTAATAAAAATCTGATCAGAAAGCAGAATGCAAGACTTACTTGAAGAGAGAAAGGAACTCTGGAATGAAGAAAGAGGAAAGGTCTTTATCCAGGAGACATGAGAGGAGACAGATGTGACTATGGGCCTGGAAGATAGAGCTAGCCATGTGGCTGAGTGGAGCTAAGTGGTTTGATTAACTTTGATGATCTAGTGGAGAGTCTGCCCAGTTAAGGATGTAAGCCTTGACATATTAAAAGGTCTTTCTGTGTTTATTTTTTATGGCTGAAGGACCACTAGGGTCCTACAACAATAAATATCTTATTCTATAAAAGTGCATGGTATGGATTAGACACCAGTCATGACATCAATATGATTAATATGCTGCAGGTTGGAAACCTGATTAATTTAACACAAATATTACCTGTTTGGTAAGAGATTATGTAAGATTAAAGATAATGAGAAAATATGTCACAACACTGGGATATAATCTAAGTGTATAGAACATGTATCCGATTCCTCATAGTCACAGGTAATTGAATAAATAATTGAATAAATTGGAAACAATAAGAAAAAGTTCCACAGGAACAATTTTGGAATAATTTATATGTGTGCCGTCTAAGAATTAGGCCATAATTATTGACCTTAGTCATGTGAACTGACCAATGAGACTTCTCTGTAAAGTTACAGTGGGGAAGGGAAGACAGAGTCCTAACAGAGGAGGGATAGAGTAAATATCAATTTTCTCAAATGATAAAGAGGCTTGTTAAGACATATTGAGGAGTGCAGCCAGCCCCTTCCCCTCCACACCCCATCTGCAGGGTTTCATCCCCACCTGCAAAACTAGTCCAAGGCAGCTCTCTGGAACTACTAGAGATAAATAAATAAAAAAAAAATTCAGGAGACACCTCAAAACAAATATTTTGGCAAACTCCTATGAATGGCCAGAGACCTAAGCTAACTATACAAATAAATGGCATTGAAATTGAAGGTTTAGTAGACACAGGAGCAGATGTACCAATAATTTCACCAAAATCTTGGCATCCAGATTGGCCTCTTTAGAAAGTAAATATTCAGATTCTAGGAATTGGAACTTCATCTCAGATTTTTAAAAAGTGCAAGATAGGTAGAATGTATAGGACCAGAAGTACTAATAGGAAAATTAAGACCATATGTGTATAATATAGTCATGAACTTATGGGGAAGTTATTTGTTGAAGCAATGTAAAACACAGATTAACATTCCTCCAGTTTCAGAAACAAATTATAAAATAAAGAATGCTTCTGAGAAAATTATTAGAACGTATTATCAATAATAATCACAGACTCTTCAGGTTGTCCATAAACAGGACACGACATGTATTGGTCATTTATAAGTACCAACTGCCGCATCTTTAAAATGGTTACCTAGGTATAAAAAATAAATAATAATAATAACTCAGTCGGTAGAGCATGAGACTCTTAAGCTCAGGGTCATGGATTCATGCCCCACATTGGGTGCCATATGTAGAAAAAATTAATTAAATTATGTTGGGCCAGTACTTATATTACTGTTAATTGGGTCAGTGGCTGCTAATTCTTATCCAGACATTATAAATGAATACATAGAGACTGCATGGATTTTAACAAGCCTTGACCTGAATTGAGCAATCTTGGCCCATTTAAGCTAGTTTTTAATTCTATTACCCAAATATGACCCCATATATACATATGTCTCCTTGGACTGCCATTTTCCACGATATGCCAATGTTCCTGGCCATGTGGAATGAGGTTCTTTTTTCTAACACATGGTGTGTGCCTCCTTCTTCCTGCTCCTGGCTGGAATGCCTTCTTCTCTGTCTAAAGTCCAGGCTTCCTGTTCTAATCTCAGGAAGTTCCACCTTTTTCTGTCTTTGCCCAGTCTCAGGCCTCGGCATTTTATTTAACCAATCAGAGTCAATGTAAGTAACAGACAACAAGCAGGACCAGTTAATTAACATTTAGAATGCTTAACACTACACCATCAATAATGTCATGACATTGTACTTTGCCATGGAGGTTCGTGGACTCAGGAAAGTCACAAGCCTCCTATGATATTAGACATAGCCCATGAGTTTAAAGATTAGAGAGCACTCCTTTGTCTAGATAACGGAAATGTGGCTAATACACTTGTTTGTGGGTTTTCCCATATAAAAACTGGGTCTTCATTCCAGCTGCATCCTCAAACAGTAGGCTTTGAAAAGAATGTTCAATAAATGATCTGTTTGGAATCAGTTCATGAGTCTCAGTGGTGTGTGGGCTATTGGCAGATCCCAACATTATATTTAGAATATATATGTCTATACAAATACATAGATGTGTGCAATAATAATTACTGAAAGACAAAGCTATGACTGAGGGAGAAAAGTCTTTTTTTTTAACCTTTAAAATTGCAATTTATTTATTTATTTATTTTTCACTTTCACTCATTTATGTACACACTTTTTTCACATTACATCAGGAATCATTAGATATTTTTTTTATATAAGTACTTTATTTTTTTTCTTCAAATTACATCTCAGTCACAAACCCTTCCCTATTCCCCCTTCCTGTCCCACCCTTCCACCCTCTTCCCCCCCAACAGCTTCCCTTTTCAATGCAACAAAATGATTCTTTCTCTTATAACAGTAAATTCTATACAAAACAGCATAATTAAATATGCCACATTTATGAGAGTTAAATATCCCAGTATACCTTCCCAATGTCCAGTTCATACATATTTGGCCCCTGACTTTAACCTTCTACCTTCTAACCATCTCCATGAGTTTAAAGTTCTATAACTGACTTAGCTTTCATACTAACTTGCATCACTATTATAACCATCTTCTTAGATCCAGAACGCCCTCTTGATTCCTAAACAACTCAAAATTTAGCTATGAGACTCAAGCTGCCTATTCTTCAACCACCTCAGAGAGCTAAGAAGGATAAATATATCTGATTATATAGGAAGTGCTGGGCCTGCAGCTTCCAATACTAAGAAATGACAAACCCGTGACTACCTGGACAGTTCCCATTTTCTCTCCATACATTCCAGCATCAGTCTTCAGCCTTTTGGTCCTGTTTATCTGACAGACATTTATTGTAGAGCAGGGATTGTGAAGGACTAACCTAACCTGTCTTGGCAGAGTTAGGCTGTCGACTTCCCTGCTACCAAGTTTTGTCCTTTTTGGACAGCAGTCTGTCTGCAGTTGAAGCAAGGAGTTTTTACATGCCAAGAGATAGGCTTGCCACTAATTCAACCATCTCACACTGGAGATTCTTCGATGCTTATCTTCTACTTGTAGTAGAATAGGGGGTGCTGTCAGGAGCTGATATGTCACGATATCAAAAAAAAATCTTAATTTAAGACCACATCTTTGAATGTCATATTCTGCAGATCTCTTGGGGTTTTTGAAGATGCCCTATCTATCTCTTGTATTTAGATAAGCAAATGTTGCTTGTCTCTTGACAACTTGATTACTGAGTAGCTTAGAGAATATCTGTGATAGACTGTCATAGTAGCTAACAAGGTGACATGCATGCATGACTAGGAGTTTGTTTTTCTTAACTATCCTAAAGAGTTTAAGACTGTTGGTATCAAGAGGCCAGAGATTCACATTTCATTTTTAAGTATCTCTAGGTACGATACCATTAGGAAGCGTTACCTTTAATTTTGTATCAATATACAAAGATCTATTCAAATGTGGCTAAATATACTCTTAATTTTGTATCAATATACAAAGATCAATGCCTATGTGGCCCAATACAATCTTAATATTGCGTCCATATACAAGGGTCAATACCATTGTGGCCAACTATAATCTTGATTTTGTATCAATATACAAATATCAATACTGACGTAGTCCAATACAATCATATTTTTGCACAATAAACAATGGTCAATACCACTTTAGCCAAATATACTACTAATTTTGTATCAATATACAAAGGTATAAGGGCATATTCAATAGTCTGACCTTCTTCTTGGTCCTTCCAGTGCTATTTCTATGTCTCAGTTTTTCTCAAGTCCGTGCATTCCTATATAGGAGATAAAGAAGGATACAGAAAAGTGAAAGAAGGAATACCCTGGATATAACCTCCAAAACCCATTAAACAGGACCATTTAACAACTTGTAATCTCTTCCCCTAAATAACAGAGTTTTCAGTTGCCCTTCAAATAACCATAAAGGGGGGGGTGGAGAAACACCCTCCCCACCCTCTGGATATGGGACGTCACTCTCTTATAATGACTTCCTGCTGATTTGGGTCGTAGTAAACCTGTTTGGGGCCCGAACCAAAATGGAAAAATGGTTAAAACTGTTAGTACAATCCTTTTATGTTCAGTCCTTCTGTTCTCAGCTGTTTAGATGTCCTAAGGAGTTTGTAGGCAGAAGCTGAACTTGCAGGCTTTACTGAGGTTCTGGCTGGGGCATTGTGTAGAGCTGAATGGTCTTAGCAATATTGAGTTGTTGTGGTTGTAGTCTTTTGATGGAGACAGCTATTAAGGGAGTCTGTCAGGCTGAATCATCTGGGTCACTCATCTTCTTTTGGTGGCTGATTCTGTTTTCTGCTGAGGTTTCCGTTGTCCAGTTGTCCCTGGGTTCCTTGAATGGATGCTTTGATTCTCCTGGAAAGATAAGAACAGAGCCCTGCCCTAATCCTCACTCAGGGACAATCACCCTCTTTTTTTGGGGGGGGGTAGGTAATATTTCTCCTGAAGCAAATTTGGTTTTTTGACAATATATAAAGTGTTATCTTTCAATCTGGTTTAAAGAAGAAATTATTTTGTTATTTTGGAGCTAAACCAGCTTTAGTGTATATATTTTGAGATCTCGAAGGACAATTTGTTTGTATTGAGTGGGCCTTTTGTAAGTAGCTTTTAAACTTAGGTCCTTCCAAATCCTATGTGTGTGTCTCTGCATTCTAATTATTGGGATCAGAGACCTGTGGTTCCCATCTGAAGGGATTAAAGATGTGTTCCACCACTCCTGGATCGAAGTTTTTCTCTATTTAGAGTTTGTTTTGTATCAGGCTGACCTTGATCTCTGAGATCTGCCTGTTTCTGTCTCTAGTGTGTTGGGGTTAAGGATGTACTCTTCTTGAATGAAGGGATTAAGGGTGTGTACCCTCACCACCCTGTTCCATGTAACTCTAGAATTTATAAGTCCACTAACTCTATGGTGCTCCTCCTGTCTCTGCTGAAGTTAAAGGCATGGGTTAACACCACATTTCTCCTCTATATTACCTTAGTTCTACATTTTTTCAGCAGTTGGAGGTTTATAAAACCAGGTTGAACGGCTGTATTCTTTATTTTATTTACAGTGTTTTAACGTTGTTACCTGCTTTTTTAATTAATAAATTTATTTGTTTGTTGCTACAGGTTACATCCTTAACATATTGTCCTCTTTTCCCACTTTCCAGCCCCACCCTCCCATGCTCTACCCCCTGACCCTTCCGTCTTGATCCTCTGGGGTGGAGTGTCCCTGCATAACAGTCTCTCACCACAGATCAGGAGTCATATGAGGGCCAAAAGCCTGTTCATACACCGGGGGCCTACGAGGCAGTACTGCCATTGAAAGGTGTCTCCTTGCTATGTTGGGAAAACTAAAAAAAAAGACCCACAGACACACAAACCCACAAAAACAAAGAACAACAACAAAAAAAGAGAGGAAAAAGAAAAAAAAGGAAATGGAAAAAGAAAAAAAATTTAAAAAAAGTTTATGTCCGTGTTCCTTTTGGTGTGTTGGTTGTAGTACAGATATCCTGTACGATATAGCTAAAATCCTACCATAAGTGAATAGATGCCATGTGCATCCTTCTGAGTCTCTGTTAGCTCACTCAGGATGAGCTTCTCTAGATCCATCCATTTGGTTGCAAATTGCATGGTTTCATTGTTTCTTATAGAGGAGTAATATTCCATTGTATAGATGTACCACATTTTTTTAATCCATTCTTCAGTTGAGGGTCATCTGGGTTGTTTCCAGTTTCTAGCTATTACAAATAAGGCTGCTATGAACATAGATGAGGAGACTTCCCTATGTCTCCATGAGGTGTCCTTTGGATGTATACCCAGAAGTGGTATGGCTGGATCCTGAGGCAAAGTTATTCCAAGGTTTCTAAGATATCTCCAGAGAGACCTCCATAGTGGTTGCACATGCCTGCACTCCCACCAGCAATGGAGTAGGGTTCCCCTTTCTCCACACCCTCGCCAACATGCGCTGTCATTTGAGCTCTTTATCTTAGCCATTCTGACAGGTGTGAGATGGAATCTCAGGATCGTCTTGAGTTGCATTTCTCTGATGATTAAGGATGTTGAGCATTTCTTCAGGTGACCCCCGGCCATTAGGGATTCCTCTTTTGTGATTTCTCTATTTAGCTCCATCTCCCATTTTTTGATGGGATT
>CAJQZJ010000309.1:4340233-4359640 GCA_907164525.1 Lophiomys imhausi | reverse complement strand
TAGGATGGCTACTCCAGCTTGCTTCCTGGGTCCATTTGCTTGGAAAACCTTTTCCCAGCCCTTTACTCTGAGGCAGTGTCTATCTTTTGTAGTTAGATGTGTCTCTTGTATACAGCATAAGGAAGGGTCTTGCTTGCGGATCCACTCTGTAAACCCATGTCTTTTTATTGGGGAGTTGAGTCCATTGATGTTGATGGATATTAGTGACCTGGGGTTGTTATTTCCCATTAGTTTGGTATAGTTGGTGGTTCTGTTCCTCTTTTGGTTTAGTTGCTGATGGGTTTTCTATTCCCTTTGTTTTCTTGGGTGGAGTTTTCTTCTCTGGGTTGGGATTTTCCTTCTAGGATTTTCTGTAGGGCTGGGTTTGTGGATAGATATTGTTTAAATTTAATTTTGTCATGGAATATCTTGTTTTCTCCATCTATGTTGATAGAGAGTTTTGCTGGGTAAAGTAGTCTGGCTGGGCTCTATGATCTCTTAGGACTTGTAGTATATCTGACCAGGCCCTTCTAGCTTTTATCGTTTCTGGGGAGAAGTCAGGTGTAATTCTGATGGGTCTGCCATTGTATGTGACTTGGCCTTTTTCTCTTACAGCTTTTAATATTCTTTCTTTGTTCTGTACATTTGGGGTTTCAATTATTATGTGGCGAGAGGAGTTTCTTTTCTGGTCTAATCTGTTTGGTGTTCTGTATGCCTCTTGGATTTTTATTGGTATCTCTTTTTTCAGGTTTGGGAAGTTTTCCTCTATGATTTTGTTGAAGATATTTCCTGGACCTTGGAGTCGGGAGTCTTCTCTTTCCTCTATACCTATAATTCTTAGGTTCCGTTTTTTCAATGAGTCCTTGATTTCTTGGATGTTGTGGGTGAGAGATTTTTTAGCCTTCTCATTTTCTTTGGATGATGTACTGATTTCTTCCACTGAATCTTCCATGCCTGAGATCCTGTCTTCCATCTCTTGCATCCTATTGCTGATACTCACATTCGTAGTTCCTGTTCTCTTCCCTTGGTTCTCCACTTCCTCTTTTAACTCTGACTGTATTTTCTTTATTGTTTCTGTTTGTATTTTCATGTCTTGTATGGTTTTGTTTGTTTTGTACATTTCCTTCTCCAGCTTGCTTGTTTTTGTATGAAAATCTTTCATGGCTTTTTCCTTTTCCTGTTCACGCTCTGTCACCTTGACTTGGAGCTCTTTAATGGTGTTGTTCCTTGTTTTGATTTGTAGAATTGTGGTTTCTTTGAATTCCTTCATAGATTTAAGTTCTTTTTGCAGGGACTCTATCACTTTCCATACTGCAGAATTGTCAATGTTTTCATGTATTTCTGTTGGTGTGTGGTCATCCAAATTGGATGAGCTAGGGTGGTTCTGCTTTGTTGGAGTCATAATTCCTTGATTTCTATTTTTTTTTTGACCTTTCGCCATTGGATGCATTTAGCTGTCTTTTTTCTGTGCTTGGAACCACAGTGGATGATTTGGTGCAGGGGACGAGTTACTTGGCTATCTGTCGTTGCTTACAGGGGGATTTCAAGGTCACTGTGATTTTAATGGCCAGAGGCACTGTGATCTGGTGCAGCCTATTCCCTGGTTGTGAGTAATGGACCAGGATTGTTTCACTGCTCCCAATTCAGACTTCTCTATGTTGCACTCTGAGTTATCAGCCTGTAATGGTTCTGATGGTATGGACCTGTTTGCCCAGGCACAGATTCTGTGGGCTTTGTTTGTCGTCCTGGAGGCTGACAGGGTCTGGCTCCACACCTGATATGTCTGGATTTTCCAGGATACAGCTATGGTCCCGATTTCTGGTTTCTCTCTAGTCTTCTCACCACAGGGCTGGACCCTGTGCCTGATTTCCTTTCTGTCTGTGCCGCCACAGGTCCCGTGGGTACCCCAAGCCCCGGATCCTCCGGCTGCCTGAGTGCACCTCTCGTCCCAGCAGCTCCGCCGTGGGTGCACGGACCCCTGGTCCCACCCACGCCTGTCTCTCTCCCCAGATGACCTGCCGTGGACTGGGGGGGGATTTGGCCCTGCCAGCCGTGCTCGCTCTCCAGCTGCGCTATCGTGATTGTGCGGGATTTGGCCCCTCCCGCCTGCTTTTGTGTTCCCTGCTTCCTGCGCTCTCTCGGAACCTCCCGCCCTCCGCTTCACGAGCGGCTGCGGACCACCCGCTGAGCCCCCTGTTTGTTCCTTGCTAAGGCTTCCACTATCTCGCAACCTTTTCTAAGTGGGTATAAGTTCAACCTGATGTGTGGGGAGCCCAATAGGACAGCGATCTATGGCCAAGTGGACCCTGATTCTGCCTGCTGTAAGTTGGGAACGATCTTACCAGGCGCCTCACCAAATGGGAGTTCCCGAATCCCCGGTTTAGTGGCCTCCGTGTCTGTGAGAGATGTGGAGAGCCTTGCCCTGGGACTTTTAACAGTCCCTTGGGAGCTGTGAGCATTCCCGGGGGGGGGGGGGTCTAGCCCCTCCGGTTTTTGCACAGTGCCCAGTAACTCTGTGTTTTTTATGGCTCTTTTTTCCCCGCGTTCAGAATGCATCAGTGTAGGTCGCCGCCATCTTCGCTCCGCCTATAGCTAGTACTTTTTAAACTATCATCTGTCATCTTTTATTTGCACATTTATCATGTATATGTGTATTTAACATCTTTCTTATCTCTATCATAATTTTACATTGAAAAGCATATGTTTGAGTAAAGCAAGATATTATACAAAATTCATATAAGCTTTACTTCACATATAGATAAAGGTAGAAGGCTAAAAATAGTTTTATATTAAAAAGAGAATTCTAATTTTTTCCAGTAGCTAAGCATTAGAATGAACATTACAAAGTAATTTTTTCCAGATTCATCATGGGTACTCTGAAATCCATCTTCACACAGGAAGTTGACAAAGAATTATTTCTCTTTGCCTTCCCAGGAGGAGTATTTAGCATTAATGATGTAAAGCATAGGAGTCTCAGGAAAGTCATTTTTCTAGTGTGTTCTCTTACTTTCAATTAAGAAATATTAGCCAGGTAATCAGAAGAAACTATTTTTCAATTTGTCTCCCTAGATTTTGGAGAAAACTGATGGTACAGACTTATAATTAAAGGAATACTAATTTGGGATGTAGATTAAACATTTTAAAAATAGACAAAGTGGGTTTTCAATTTTTTGTTTTATTTTATGATGTGTATAACATTTTTCTCTTCATATATGTCTGTGTAACACATGTTTTCAGTGCGCATAGAGGCCAGAAGGTGGCACTACATCCTCTAGAACTGGAATTACTGATTGTGAGCCACCAAATAGGTGCTAGGGAACAAGAATTTAAGCATGAGATTATGGAAGATGTTTCCAATTCAACATATAATAATATATTTCTGATCACAATAGGTTATGGGAATCTCTAGATGCAAAAAAAAAATTGTGTTTAGTCCAGCTTTAAGAGTTCTCAATGTATATAATGCACAGATAAACATTTCTTTTACAAAAAGAAGGAACAAGATGGCAAGAATAGAGACAAGGAACTTGTTATACAGATAGAATTAGAAAGAGAACAGCCCAGCATTGTGGCTTACATCCCTTAATGATTTAAAAATAACACAGTAGGAAAAGATCAGTATTTGTTAGCCTTAATAAAAATGTCTGCATATGCAGCAGAACTATCTTACCATTGCAACTGCTGGTCTCATCTCACATGAATTTGCCCTATGTTTTCTGAGGAAACTATAATAGCCTTCTGTGAGAACATGTTTAGTAGGATCACTCCCACTATGTGGATTGGCTTATAGACTTATAAGTAGACTTATGTATACTTTAAAATGTGACCTCTAAAAGGTGTACTATGTTACAAAGTGCTGTATGGTTAGTCTAATTTATCCAGAAACTACAATAGTGGTGAAACAACTACAAATTTTTACAGATCAACTGTTTTGATGCACACTTGGTTGGCTAATATGTATCATTAATTGGTGCAACTCAGACATGGTTGGATGGCTCTGTTCAAATGTGTTGGAGCAACATGACCACAGTGAGTAAAAATTGCATAAAAATTTTATACATATGAATGTATAATCCAGTTAAAGATATAGAATGCATATGAGATGGGTGCATGGGGAAAAGTTAGAAGAAGGAGAGGAAGGAAGAGAGAAAACTATGTAGTTATATTTTACTTTTTAAAAATTTAAAAGATGTATGTGTGGGCAAGATTACCCGATGTGTAAAGGTGCTTCCATTGCCAGCCTGGTGACTGGTATTTGATTTCTGGAAACAACACAAAGGAGGAAGGAGAGAATTGACACCAGAGAATGTCTTCTGGCTTTTACAGAACACCACTGGCTGTGCATCTTCACACTCATAATTACAAAAACAAAATGACAACAACAATAATTAATAATAATAATAAATATAACTGAAATATTTGAAAATAAAAAAATAAGAAAGAAGTGATTATGGTTACAGAAACTGGGATGTTGGTATGATTTATCATTTAAGTAGTACACCTAAACATGGGAGAGACTAGCACATAGTTTTGATCAAAACTGTAAACAAATTTGTGAAATGGAATGCTGATGCCCTGAATAAATCTTTAATCAATATGCTCATCAGTCTGCCTCTAGAGTAGAAAAAATATGTCACCTAATATAAACAAATCTATTCTAAGTTAATAATCGGATTATAGGATGGCAAAGTGTCAATGATACAGATTTAACTTCCACAGGCATTATTTGTGTAGTTACATAATGAATAACATAGAAACAAGAAGCCAGATTTTCTGCCCCCAAAACTCTATAAACTTAGCTTATCTACTCAAAGATTTTCTAGAAGAGAGAAAATAGAATCAACTGATGCTTAGCATAAGTCATAAGCAGAGTCTATATGTGTGTGTTAAAACAATTTTTTCTTTAATCTGAATGGAAAGGTAATACTTTAGATATTGTCAAAAAAACAAATTTGCTCCAAGAAAAATATTACCTGACCCCCTCAATAAAAAGGTAGAGTCCCAGAGTTAGGATTAAGGCAGAGCTCTGTTCTTATCTTTCCAGGAGATTTAAAGCATCCATCCAAGGAATCCAGGGACAACTGAACAGTGGAAACCTCAGAAGAAAACAGATCAGACACTAAAGAAGACAAGTAGCCCAGATGATCCAGCCTTGCAGACTTCCTCAATAGATGTTTCCTCAAAAATCTACAACCACAACAACTCAAAATTGCTAAGATTGTTCAACTCCACAGACTGCTCCAGCCAGAAGGTAGGGAGGGTGTTTTCCCCCCTTTGATCATTTGATGGATAATAGAAAATCTTGTTATTTAGGGGAAGAGATTACAAGCTGTTAAATGGTCTTGTTAAATAGGTTTTGGGGGTTAGACCCAGGGACTTCTCTCTTTTTCTTTTCTGTATCCTTCTTTCTCATCCTATGTAGGAGTGAACAGACTTGAGAAAAAAATGGGACATAGACATAATATAGGAAAGATCAAGAAA
The DNA here is from genome assembly GCA_907164525.1 of Lophiomys imhausi. NCBI lineage: Eukaryota > Metazoa > Chordata > Mammalia > Rodentia > Muridae > Lophiomys > Lophiomys imhausi. The sequence goes on along the minus strand of CAJQZJ010000309.1, from coordinate 4,354,180 downwards.
AAAGGACAGATTATTGAATATGTCCTTATACCTTTTTATATTGACACAAAAATAATAATATATTTGGCTAAATTAGAATTGATCTTTGTATATTAATGCAAAATTAAGATTGTATTGGGCTATATCAGTATTGATCTTTGTTTATTGATACAAAATTAAGATTATATTTGGCCACATTGATATTGATCTTTATATATTGATGCAAATTTAAGATTGTATTGGGATACATAGGCATTGATCTTTGTACATTGATACAAAATTAAGGGTAACACTTTTTAAAGGTATTGTACCTAGTAATACTTAAAAGTGAAATGTGAAGTTTTGGCCTTTTGCTATCAACTGTCATAAACTGTTTAGGATAATTAAGAAATACAAACTAATAGTCATTCAAGCTTGTCATTTTGTTAGGTACTATGACATTCTATCACAGTTATTTTCTAAGTTAATCAGAAATCAAGTTGCTAAGAGACAAGCACCATTTGCTTATCTGAATAAAAGATAGATAGGGGGTCTTCAAAAACCTCAAGAGATCTGCAGAATATAGCATTCAAAGATGTTCTCTTAAGATTTTTTTGATATCGAGACATATCAGTGCCTGACAGCACCCCCTATTCTACTCCAAGTAAAAGATGAGCATCAAAGAATCTCCAGTGTGAGATGGTTGAATTAGTGGCAAGCCTATCTGTTGGCAAGAAAAATCCCTTGCTTCAACTGTAGACAGAATGCTGTCCAAAAAGGACAAAACTTGGAAGCAGGTAAGTCGACAGCCTAGTTCTGCCAAGACAGGGTAGGCAAGTCCTTCATAATTCCTGCTCTACAATCAATGTCTGTCAGAGAAATGGGGCCAAATGGCTGAAGATTGATGCTGTAATGTATGGAGAGAAAATGGGAACTGTCCAGGCAGCCACTGGTATGTCATTTCTTAGTTTTGGAAGCTGTGGACCCTGCACTTCCTATATAATCAGATATATTTATCCCTCTCGGGTCTCTGAGGTATGGAAGACTAGATAACTAGAGTCTCATAGTTAAATTTTGAGTTGTTTAGGAATCAAGAGGGTGTTCTGGATCTAAGAAGATGTTTTTAAAATTGTGATGCAACTTAGTATAAAAGCTGAGTTAGATATAAAACTTTAAACTCATGGAGATGGTTAGATAGTAGAATGTTAAAGTCAGGTGTCAGATACATATGGACTGGACATTGGGAATGTATGCTAAGCAATATAATTCTCATAATTGTGACCTATTTATTTCTGTTGTTTTGTATTTTATTTATTGTTATAAGAGAAAGCACCATTTTTTGGACTGAAAGGGGGAGCTGTTAGGGGGAAAAGATATACCTTTAACTTAAAAAAGGGGGAAGAGAATGAGGAGTTGAGGGGGAAGAGGGTGGGAGGGTGGTACTGGAGGGGGGAGTAGGGAGGGGATTGTGATTGTGATGTAACTTGAAGAAATAAAAAATAAATTAAAAAAAGAAAAAAAAAACACTGATATATCCTCATCTCCAAATAATTTCTATGTTTTATTAATTAATACTTTGATTCTGTTAATTGGTAAATTATAACAAGTTTTTCTTTTAATACTGCAGAAAGTGTTCTAGATACTTATGATTATTTATGACTACAGAGTTGCCTCCTATATGTTAAGTAAATATAGTTGAAAAATATGAACATAGCAATATTTGTATATAAATACCCCAGGCTGTTTCAAGTCATCTGAGTGGTTTCTGATGACTTAGGACCTAAAAGGAGTTCAGATTCTATTTACAGAGGCAGGAGAACGCACAAAGGATAGTGGGGTGTATAGTAGTTCAGTGCTGTAGCCATCAAAGTGAAGGCAGCTTTATGGAACAAAACAGAAAAGACACTGACTGAAGTGTTCCGGAGAAATAGTGCTGAGGGTACAGTGAAAGAACATGTACTATTGTAAACTAATCTATAATACTTAATAAGCCAGTGTGATAGCTCTGAAAAAAATATGTAATAAGATTGTTCCTGCACTGGTTCGTAGTAACTGTTTTGCATTCAATGGTTCTTTTTGTACTTTACATAACCTATTGTTATGTTTTGATTAATATAGAGAAAAAGACTATTACCCACATATAAGAAAAAAAATTAAACAAAATCACTAAATACTGTCTACTATGTTCTTTTAAACACTAACTGCTTTAGTTCTTCATATAGGCAAAACAGGTGGTTGTCATAATTTTCCTACAAACTTTCCTGTTTCCTGCCTCAGGTAAGCAGAAAAATTGCAAGTGTTGTAATACTTTGTTTCTTCTAGTTATTTTATTTCCCAAATTTTAAAATATTATGCATTTCAAATCATCCATGTGCATAATGTCATGTTATATGACGTTGGCTCACAAACTGCTTTGGTAGTAATCATTACCTACTTAATTATTTACTTACTTGTATACCATTTCAGAACTGTAGTAAGTAGATAAAACTTCATTTGAGACAGATTCATAGGCAGGTAGGATCATAGGCTGATAGATAATGATATATTTGACATTTCAATCAATAAGACAGTGAATGTTGCTATATTTTTGGAAAGACTCATTCATCTTATCCCATTTTTCAGTCATCCTTCTCATATATCATTATATAGTAGAGGTTGCAAAACATTGGAGAACACTGGGGAAATATACTGCAACTCTGGACCAGTTCAAGAATTGTAGGCATCAAATGAGAATTCTGGTTCTTCCACTTGTCACTCACCTTGAGTTCATTTTCTGGAACTTCACTCACCTTCTTCTTCATCATCTGTCTATAAAATGAGAATAAGAATAATATTGCATAAATTAATATGAGAATTTGTGAAAATGGGAAAGCATTCACTACAGGTCTTAGAACAAATACAAGGCCATAATTTATTTTTAAATAATGAATATATATACAAGATACAAGATAAAAGATAAGCATATTTGATAACTTGGGCAGCTATATGAAGAAATATTTAACCTTCCAATAAGCCTAAGAGGAGTCCTTTTCAATATTTCCAAGGGAGCCACAAGGTTTGTATTATTATTTTGTTTTTTGAGATAGGGTGTTTGGTGTAGCCCTGGCTGTCCTGAAACTTACTATGTAGAGTGGCTTCTGACTCACAGAGATATTCATGCCACTGCCTCCTGAGTGCTGGGATTAAAGACATGTGCCACCATCACCCAGCCAGAAGCCACAGATATTTGTCATAGCACATGACCTCAGAATGAAATATCTGTGTTTGTGCTTGGAATAAAAACCTTATATTTACTCACTTAATACTCATATTTATTATTTTCAATGTGTGGTCAAGCTAAACTGTGTACTCAGCCTCATGATTAGCCTTAGTTATTAAAACAGATACCAATGTGAAACAGTGACAGGTGCATCTAATCCATCTATCTATAGGTCTTTGACTATCTGACATTAAGTAACTTACCAAATGTTTTGAAAAGTTAGGGTGAGAATGATATACTCTGTGGCTTTATTGACAATCCCCCCCAAAAAAGCCCCAAAATACACGCTCCAGTGTACAAATGTCTTAGTATCTACTACACATCAGCACTATAGAAAGATATACCTTAGGAGCTCCACCTCTTGGTGAGTGCTGTGAATGTTCAGAGAAAGTCTCCCCAGGAAAGAGAAACTTTCACTATGAAATACTTGACATAGTCACAGATATATAATCAACATATATAAATAGTTTTCCATAGAAAAATCTTTCCTTCTCCCCAAAAACCTAAAGATGTTTCACAGACAACAAAAGGTTTGAATCTAGAATGTATTATTTTATTGCACTATGTAGAGATGATCATTGATTTCTGATTTTGGTCCTTCATCTGGAAAGGCAGGGGCTGACAAGGTTGCAGAAAAATCTCCAATGGGTCCACTCTACTCATAGTGAATCTTGCTGTGGGTATGGGACATACAAACAACATCTTTGTCCTACCTTGAAAGCATATTTAAAGAATTTCCCACGAATTTCAATGATCTTGTTATTATGCTTTGTGTCCCAGGAACTAATTATCTCCTTTGATGGAAGGCTCTTTCTTAGAATCAAGTTCTTAGAAGATATGTGTGACTCACTCTGTCTCAATGGAGAAACAAATTCTGGAATAATGGAAAGAAAGCATGTGGCAGATCTCTTTCTCTAACACTGTTTGGTTAAGAATATTGAATAAATGCCACATAAGCAACAGTTTTCTCACTCCAGCATGGACATTATTCCCACTTTAGTGGGACTTCAGAAAATCCACACACCCCTAAAATTCGTGTTCAACGTGGACCTCTTCCTTGTTCTAACAGTCTGATTTACAAAACTAAGAGCAAAGCTGGAGCTGTTTTGAAATATTGAGCACTGACTTCCCTACAACTTTTTAAAGCCCTAGCATGACACCAGTAACTACAAATTTCACAAGAACCTCCACTTGGGAAAGCTGCTGTTTAGAAGTAGGAGTTTCCAATGTCTGAATACCTATTGTAGGTGCTTAAAGGTTCAAGTGGGACCCAACTGTATCTTCAATTAAATTCATTACATAATATAAGTTAGCTGGTAAGGATTAGGATTTTATGGGTGCATCCTTGTTAGTTATCCAAAACATCTATCAAACCAAGATAAATTGGTGTTGGACTCTAGTTTGTAAGGCCCCGCTCATTTCTTGGTTCCCTAAGAACAGTGTTGGGTCCTGTGTTCAGCTTTGCTAAGCGGAAGGGCACTGGCAGCTTTTGTCCAGGAGAACAGAGTCCAGCACTCTTCCTGCCATGCTAAGGGAGCAACCAGAGCTACCCTGGGGTTATGGTTACTATGTCCTAGTAGGAAACAGGGCCAGAAATGACGACCTTACAACAATATTCCCAGCCACACAAATTTTGATCACATGGGACTCATGTTTAGTCACCATCTCAAGACCCAAGAACTTGAGCTGGAACTGAGCAAAAACCACGAGTTACCAAGACGATCTGAACTACAACACTGGTGAGAGCAGACCCTAGAGGCACCCTACCAGCTTTTCAGTTTCACAACAACAAAGTCAATATCCTGATTTTTATCGGCATTTTTTGCTCTAAAATAATGTGCACAGAACGTGAAAGCATACCAATGAAACTAATAACACACGAAGTCTGGAAGAACAGCCTACTAGCCTAGAAAAGAAATTATTCAAAAAAGAAATAAAAATAAAAAAAGATGTGGAGAGCTGTTTGCATATTACAAGAGGTATTTGGAAGAGAAATTTTCCCCAGCTTGGTGACAGTTGACTTACTAGGCTGTCTTCACATTCACTTAACAATAACAGTACGTTCTGCCAGCATGTCTCCTTGAAGACCCTTGTTGCTAGTGCATTTTACCTGCCAAGTTCCTTGTTTCTACAATGTCCTAGGTTAATGAGTTTTCTAGTAACGGGGGAAGGATATTATAATATTATAATTGTATCATGACCGTTGCTACATGTTGCTACCTGTACACAAAAGATCAGACCGTTCTGCCTTTTTTGATTTGTTGCATGGATACTGAATCAAATTTCTTTGTACTAAACATAACCTGTTTGCTGGACTTATAAAAAGGAGCTGCAAAATAAAGTTGGGGCTCCAATATTAACTAGGAGACCTCAAGATTCCCATGCTTTGTTTCTTAATTTCTTAATTCTTCTCAAACAATCCTCAGGTCTTCAGTCAACATCCTGGCTGTCACCAGGAGGTGGCACCCAAAATGAGGCTTAATTACAAGCTAATCTTCATTGTTTGGTGAGGTTATGACAAGGGGGCTAATGACAATTGTCCTTCCTCTGGAAGAACATCCTTTGAATGCAAGAACTTCTATGAAGGCCTCCCTGCCTCTTCTGTCCTCAGTTGCTCTCAGCCTCAAGTCCAAAGTGACTTATTTTGAAGGATCATTTCTGAGTCCCCAAACTACAAGGTCTAAATGATGTTCTGCAATTTCAAATTAAAAACACATAAATCGCTTTACTTTTTAAAGTTATAACAATCAGAAATAAAGGGATGAAGCATTCACTATGGCGTCTAAAACCCCAAATAAACTGTTATCAAAATAAAAAGAAAAAAAGAGGGAGAACATAAAGCAACCACTGGAAAAAAGTCAAATGCACTCTGGAAAGATGAGAGAGTAATGAGTAATAGTTGGGTGTAAAAAATAATGGGGCAAGGTAATAGCAAAATTCTCTTTGCACAGATAATTAAAAACATGCTCAGGACTAGAGGAGCAAAAGTCAGTCACAACAATTGCTCAATTTCTTCTAATTTGTTGAAAAAAATCTGTCCTTGGTCCCAGAGGAGGGGACAATTAATCTGGAGACTTGGATAAAAGTAGAAGTTAAATTACAGGATCATTATGATGTTTTTGGACCTGAAAATGTTCTAGTATATGTCTTTGGTCTTAAGACTTTAATTAAAAAGAGTCTGGATCCAAGGACTGAAAGAGAAAAAGCCCCATCTACATTGAAATTAAGCAATGAGGATTGTGAAGAGACAAAAGTAAACGAAAATTCACCAAGCACTCCTCCACTTTATGTGAATCTTGAATCTTTAGTTAAAATATCCGAAGATGATAATAATCTGAGCCCTAAAGAAGATGCTGTGCATCAGGCTGACCCTGAGCTCCGGGATCTGCCGGTTTCTGTCTCCAGTGTGCTGGGAGCTGGGACCAAGGGTGTACTCTTCTTGAATGGTGGGACCAAGGGTGTGCACCCTCACCACCCCGCTCCGTATGACTCCAGAATACATAAGACCACCAACTCTGCGGTGCTCCCCCCATCTCCGCTGAAGTCAAAGGCATGGGCCAACACCACAATTCTCTTGTATTTTACCTTAGCTCCACGTCTTCTCGACACCTGGAGGTCTGCAAAACCAGGCCGAACGGCTGTATCCTCTATTCCATTCACAGGGTTTCAGCCCTGCCACCTGCCCTTTTTTTTTTTTTAGTTAATAAATTTATTTGTTTGTTGCTTCAGGTTACATCCTTATCATATTGTCCTCTTTTCCCGCTTCCCAGCCCCACCCTCCAATGCTCTACCCCCTGACCCTTCCGTCTTGTTCCTCTGGGGTGGAGTGTCCCTGCCTAACAGCCTCTCACCACAGATCAGGAGTCATATGAAGGCCAAGAGCCTCTTCATTCACCGGGGGCCTACAAGGCAGTACTGCCAGTGAAAGGTGTCTCCTTGCTACTGGGGGAATACTAAAAAAAAGACCAACAAACACACAAAAAAAGAGAGTAAAAAGAGAAGGGAAAAGGAAAAAGAAAAAAGAAAAAAGGAGAAGGAAAAAGAAAAAGATAAAAAAAAAGTTTATGTCCATGTTCCTTTTGGTGTGTTGGTTGTAGTACAGATATCCTGTACGATATAGCTAAAATCCTACTATAAGTGAATAGATGCCATGTGCATCTTTCTGAGACTGGGTTAGCTCACTCAGGATGAGCTTCTCTAGTTCCATCCATTTGGTTGCAAATTGCATGATTTCATTGTTTCTGATAGCTGAGTAATATTCCATTGTATAGATGTACCACAGTTTTTTAATCCATTCTTCAGTTGAGGGACATCTGGGTTGTTTCCAATTTCTAGCTATTACAAATAAGGCTCTATGAACATAGATGAGGAGACTTCCCTATGTCTCCATGAGAGGTCCTTTGGGTGTATACCCAGAAGTGGTATGGCTGGGTCCTGAGGCAAGGTTATTCCTAGATTTCTAAGATATCGCCAGACAGACCTCCATAGTGGTTGCACAAGCCTGCACTCCCACCAGCAATGGATATTGGGAAGGTATACTGGGCCATTTAACTCTCATAAATGTGGCATATTTATATCTGTTGTTTTGTATAGTATTTACTGTTATAAGAGAAGGAACCATCTGTTGAACTGAAAGGGGAAACTTCTGGGGGGAAGAGGGTGGAAGGGTGGGATAGGAAGGGGGAATAGGGAGGGGTTTGTGACTGAGATGTAACTTGAAGAAAAAAAAATAAAGTATTTAAAAAAAAGAAATTAAAAAAAAAAAGAAGAGGCTGATTTGGAAGAGGAGAATACCAAATATAATGACTGGCCTCCAAATCCACAATAAGTTTTTGTAATCTCAAAAAAGGAAAAAGATGATGAGCAAAGGCCATTTATAAAATCACAGCAATTTATTAGATGTCTAGCACAGTTAATAGATAAAATTATTCATATCTCTGAATCTGATGAGGATGAAGAAGGGAAAAGAATAGCTCCCAGCATTATTGCTGGTTCCTATCCCCAACATGGAAAACTCCAATATCTTTGGCTGCTTTGATGAAATGTAAGAAGAGAGGTAGAACTCTTTTAATAGTCAACTTTTATCTCTATTCAAGCTGGAGTAAAAGGCTGCTTAGAATGAGGAGAGGGTATTCAAGGCTTTCATTTACAGTGTCCTGTATTGTTTTAATGCTTATTTATTACTTCAAGTTATCCATCACAGTCCCCTCACTCCACTCCTCTCAGTCCCAACTTCCCACCCTGTCCCCCTCTCCCACCTATCCTATTCCTCCGGAGTGGGGTGCCTCTACATATCAGTCCTCCTCTGTTCAACAGTCATGTTGAGGGTTAAGAGCTTCTTGCACTGATGGCCTATATGGCAAATCCATTAAGGCAAAGTGTCCCACTAACAGGTAACAGAGTCTATGTTCCTGTTCTTTTTGGTGTGTTGCTTATAGGATAGTTATCCTGTACTACATGGCTACAATCTAATTATAAGTGAATAGATGCCATCTGCATCTTTTTGAGTCTCGGTTAGCTCACTCAGGATGGTTTTTCTCATTCCATCCATTTGGCTGCAAATTGCATGATTTCCTTGTTTCTGATGGCTGAGTAGTATTCCATTGTGTAAATGTACCAAAGCTTTTTTATCCATTTGTCAGTTGAGGGACATCTTGGTTGTTTCCAGTTTCTAGCTATCAAAATATGGTACTGGTTGTGGTGGCACACACCAGTAGGATGTCACCCGACTTATTTCCACAGTGGTTGTATAAGTTTGCACTCTCACCAGTAATGGAGGAGTGTTCCCCTTTATCCACAGCCTCATCAGCATGTGCTGTCATTTGAGTTTTTGATCTTAACCACTCTGACAGGTGTGAGATGGAATCTCAAGGTCGTCTTGAGTTGCATTCTTCTGATGACTAAGGATTGAGCATTTCTCTCAGTCATTAGGGATTCCTCCTTTGTGAATTCTCTGTTTAGCTCTGTTCCCCATTTTTTGGATTCTTGGCATTTAATTTCTTGAGTTCTTTGTTATGTATATTAGCCCTCTGTCAGGGGTGTTCCCAATCTGTAGGTTGCCATTTTGTTTGAATGACATTTTCCTTTGCCTTACAGAAGATTTTCAGTTTCATGAGGTCCCATTTATTGATTCTTGGTCTTAGAGCCTGAGCTATTGGTATTCTGTTCAGGAAGCTGTTATCTGGGCTGATGAGTTCAAGGCCTTTCCCCACTTTCTCTGCTATTAGATTTAGTGTGAGGTGCTTTATGTTTAGGTCTTTGATCTGCTTGGACTAATTTTTTTTGCAAGGTGATAAGTATCGGTAAATTTGCTGCATTCTTTTGCATGTCGACATCCAGTTAGACTAGCACCATTTGTTGAAGATGCTGTTCTTTTTCCACTGTACAGTTTTGGCTTCTTTGTCAAAAATTAAGTGCCCATATGTATATGGGTTTATTTTTGGGTCTTCAATTTGATTCCATTGATTAATTGGTCTGTTTCTATACCAGTACCATGCTATTTTTATGACTATTGCTTTGTAGTATAGCTTGAAATCAGGGATGGTGATACCTCCAGATTTTGTTTGTTTGTTTTATTGTACAGGATTGATTTAATAATTCTGGGTTTTTTGTCATTCCATATGAAATTGAGAACTATTCTTTCAAGGTCTGTAATAATTGTGTTGGTCTTTTAATAGGAATTGCATTGAATCTGTATATTGCTTTTGGTAGGATGGCCATTTTTATTATGTTGATCCTACCTATCTATGAGCATGGGAGATCTTTTCATCTTCTGATGTCCTCTTCAATTTCTTTCTTCAAGGAAATGAAGCTCTTGTTATACAGGTCTTTCACTTGCTTGGTTAGAGTTATCCCCAGGTATTTTTTATTGTTTGTGGCTATTGTGAAGAGTGTTGCTTCCCTAATTTCTTTCTCAATCTGTTTATCTTCTGTATAAAGAAGGGTTTTTTTATTTTATGGGAATTTTTTTGTATTCAGACACCTTGCTGAACATGTTTTTCAGTATTTAGTAGTTCTTTGGTGGAATATTTGGGGTCACTTAAGTATATTATTATATCATCTGTGAATAGAGATAGTTTAACTTCTTCCTTTCCAATTTGTATCCCCTTGATCTCTTTTAGTTGTCTTATTACTCTAGCTAGAACTTCACATACTAAGTTGAATAGATATGGGGAGAGAGGGCATCCTTGCCTTTTCCCTGATTTTAGAGGAAATGCTTTAAGTTTCTCTCCATTTAATTTGATGTTAGTGACTTCCTTGCTGTATATTGCGTTTATTATTTCTAAATTTGGTCCTTGTATGTAGCTCTCTCCAGGACTTTTAGGATGAAGGGGTGTTGGATTTTCTCAAATGCTTGTTGAGCATCTAGTGAGATGATCTTTTTCTCTCAGCTTGTTTATATGGTGGATTACGTTGATGAATTTTCATAAGTTGTACCATCCCTCCATTCCTGGGATGAGGTCTACTTATTCATGGTGTGTTTTGATGAATTCTTGGATTTGGCTTGCAAGTAATTTATTAAGTATTTTTGAGTCTATGTTCATGAGGGCCAATGTTCTCTTTCGTTGTTGGGTCTTTGTGTGGTTTAGGTATTAGGATGAGTGTGGTCTAATAGAATGAGTGTAGCAATGTTCCTTCTGTTTCTATTTCATGGTAGAATTTTAAGACTATTGGTATTAGCTCTTCTTTGAAGTTCTGATAGATTTCTGTGCTGAAACTATCCGGCCCTGGACTTTTTTTTTTTTTTTTTTTTTTTTTTTGATTGGGAGTCTTTTAATGACTGTTTCTATTTCCTAAGGGGTTATAGCATGGTTTGATTTATTGACCTGATCTTGATTTAACTTTGGTAGGTGGAATCTATCAAGAAAATAGTCCATTTCACTTAGGTTTTCAAATTTTGTGGAGCACAGATTTTTGAAGTAAGACCTAAAGATTCTCTGGATTTCATTGATGTCTGTTATTTCTCCCTTTTTATTTCTGATTTTGTTGATTTGGGTAATTTTCCTCTGCCTTTTAGTTAGTTTGGCTAATGGTTTGTTTATTTTGTTGATTTTCTCCAAGAACCAACTGTTGGTTTTGTTGATTCTTTGAATTGTTCGTTTTGTTTCTAAATTGTTGATTTCAGCCTGAAGTTTGATGATTTTCTGCCTTATGCTCCTATTGGGAGTGTTTGCTTGTTTCTTTTCTAGTTCCTTCAGTTCTGCTGTTAAATTGCTAATATGAGCTGTCATAATTTTCCTTTTGAAGGCACTTAGTGCAATGAACTTTCCTCATAGCACTGCTTTTATTTTTTACCGTTGGTTTGGGTATGTTTTGCCTTCGTTTTCATTGGATTTTAGGAAGTCTTTTATTTCCTTCTTTATTTGTTTTCTGAACCAGTGGTCATTGAGTAGAGAGTTGTTCAGTTTCCATGAATGTGTTTTTGATGACTGAGATCAACAGGAAAATATTATAAGGTTACATCATCCAATTTCAGTTAAACAAATTAATGAATTAAAAAGAAATTTGTGCACAATATGGCTCAGCTTCACCTTTTATTTGGAAAATATTCCCAATGATGCCCTTCCCATCTAATGATTGAAAAAATTGGTACAAGCTCAGTAGAGTGTAGGAAACAGTTTATTATGGAGAACTGAATTTGCTGAACAATGCCAAAGAACTGTCAAATTAAATATGAAAGCTAATAATGCTGCAGTGAATTATGAAATGTTGCCAGGGGAAAGAAAATATCAAGAATTAAATAATATTAATATGGAATAACAAAAAAAACCCCAGAATTACTAAATCAATTCTGCACAAAACAAAACAAAACAAAACAAAATACAGGGGTATAGCCATCCCTGATTTCAAACTCTACTACAGAGCAATAGTAATAAAAACAGCACGGTACTGGTATAGAACAAATCAGTTGATCAATGGAATCAAATAGAAGACAAAGAAATGAACCCACACACATATGGACACTTAAGTTTTGACAAAGAAGCTAAAACCACATAGTGGAAAAAGGACAGCATCTTCAACAAATGGTGCTGGTTTAACTGGATGTCAGCATGTAAAATAATGCAAATTGACCCACATTATCACCTTGCACAAAACTTAAGTCCAAGTTGATCAAAGGCTTGAACATAAAACTGGACACACTAAATCTAATAGAAGATAAAATGGGGGAAAGCCTCGAACTCATTGGCAAAGGTACAAATTCCTGAAGAGAACACCAATTGTTCAGGCTCTAAGACCAACAATCAATAAATGGGACCTCATGAAACTGGAAAGCTACTGTAAGGCAAAGGAAACTGTCATCAAACAAAATGGCAACCTACACATTGGGAAAGATCTTTACCAACCGTATATCTGAAAGAGGCCTAATATCAATAATTTATAAAGAACTCAATAAATTAAACACCAAGAAACCAAATAATCCCATCAAAAAATGGCAAACAGAGCTAAACCAAGAATTCACAAAGGAGGAATCTCTAATGGCTAAGAGACTCTTGAAGAAATGTTCAACATCATTAATCATCAGAGAAATGTAGCTCAAGATGACCCTGAGATTCCATGTCACACCTGTCAGAATGGCTAATATAAAAAACTCAAATGACAGCGCATGCTGGTGAGGCTATGGAGAAAGGGGAACACTCCTCCATTGCTGGTGGGAGTGGAAACTTGCATAATCACTATGGAAATCAGTCTGGCTATATCTTAGAAAACTTGGAATAGCCCTGCCTCAAGACCCAGCCATACCACTTCTGGGTATACATCTAAATGATTCCTCACCAGTCCACAAGGACACCTCCTCATCTATGATCATAGCAGTTTTATTTGTAATAGCTAGAAAGTGGAAACAACCCAGATGTCCCTCAACAAAAGAATGGATAAAAAAATAAAAAACTGTGGCACATTTATACAATGGAATACTACCCAGCCATCAGAAACAATGAAAATCATGCAATTTGCTGCCAAATAGATGGAACTAGAAAAGCTCATCCTGAGTGAGTTAACCCAGACTCAGAAAGATGCACATGGTTTCTATTCACTTATAATTGGATTTTAGAGTTGCCTTATAGGCCCCCAGTGCAGGAGGAAACCCGTAACACTCATAAGACTGTTGACCTGAGGGGGGCTGATATGTAGGGGCAACCCACACTGGTGGAGTAGGATAGGTGGGAGAGGTGGGAGAATGTAGGGAAGTGGGACCTGGAGGGTTGGAGAGAGGGAAACTGATGGAGATGTAACTTGAATTAACAAATAAATAAACAACAACAAAAGAAATAATCAATTGATGTATAATCCAGAAGCATGTGCTCAGATTAACACTGGTGCTCATGGAGCATGCACTACTCTATCCACTAAGGAGAGAGCTTGCACGAAGAAATTTTAAAAATTAGACAGGTATGTAGTAAGCCTTTGAAGAATTTGTTGATTGATCATTAAAAGCTGCCAGTAGAGCATCTGGAGATTCTAATGCTGGATTGCTATTAGTAAAACAATTGGCAAATGAAAATGCAAATGCTGCATGCCAAGCTGGTATATGTTGGTATAAAAAGAAAGAGTATACTTTTGAATATATTCGAATCTGTATATACCCCTGGTGTATGTCTTCCTTCCTGCTCCAGATGCTCGTCTTGGAGGCTCCTTCTTCCCATGAACCTCTCTGCTTCAGAAATCCAGCACCTTAGTCCTGCATACCTCTGTCTTTGCCCAATCTCATGCATCAGCATTTAGTCAACCAA